>OZ025265.1:2467456-2605871 GCA_964019135.1 Arenicola marina | reverse complement strand
ATCGCCGCCCCGCCACGTGGCTCCCGCGTCACGTGATCCCGCGCCGCCGGGGTCTTACTTCCGGTGGGAACAGCGGCTGACGCCCTCTGGCGGTCGGCCGGTCGCCGCCGCGCCGCCGCTGCCGCCGCCCGCCCCCTGGCGGCGGGGTGGGGGGTAGGGGAGGGGGGGGGGAGTGGGCGAGTGACAGGTGCAGCGCGGGTGGCGACCGCTACCATTCAGTGGAAACATTGCCTCCAGAGACCATACTAAACCTGCATGAATCTTTTGAAACACAAAAAAAAACTAACCACGGAACTGAAGTAATGTGAAGTAAACAATAAAAGGTTGAGCTGCTGCACAGCGGGCGTGGAGCGAGGCGGCTGGGACCTGCCCGGTCAAGACAAGATGGACTGCACTGCTAAGGACATCAGCGGTGCGTGTCTTGGCGGCTGCCGATGTCTCAGCTCCCCCGCCCTTCCCCACGCCCCCCGGTCAATCTGCTGGGGGTGGACTGGCTGCCCGCCAAAGCCCGCCCGCCCCGCCCCGCCCCGGGTTGTGGGCCAGGCGGGGCGGGGCGGGGCGGGCGTGAACGTGTATGCTCTCTGTCAGATGTGTTATTTGTCTAACCAGGGTTCAAGTTCCTCTGTTTGTCTGTTTGTTGATGATGACTATGGGAAGATACCTCAGCGATGTATATCACGTGGCAGTCACGTGACTGGGCTGTCTCGGCCGGTGCCCCCCTGGTGCTCGGCGTCTCCCGGCGTGCACCGCGACAATGATGAAGACTGTGCCGGGGCCGCGGGTGACAATGTGTATAGAATGCGTAACGCCAGAGTTATATATGTACATGTAAATATACCATTGCATTGTGTTATGAGCGAATATACGCCATGATATTATGAAAGAGGCTGAAATATGTGTACTATCAAAGGGCACTACCCTAACCCCCCCCCCACTTCCCCCACCCTCACCACCACCCCCGCCCCACCCTCTCATACTATTTCATTTATCGTATTTACCCCTTCTGATGAGTTCGGAAAGGTGGTGATAATAATTATGTAAGAACCAAATGTAAAGGATTTTTGTTACTGCTGTTGGTAGGCGGCTGGATGTATTGGAGTGGTGGTGAACAGGCGCCCGGTCGCTATGGCAATGTCTGGGGGCAGGTAGGCTAGTGCAGGTAGCCTAGGGTAGGTAGCCTAGGGCAGGTAGCCTAGGGCAGGGCCACGGCTTCGCCTGTACACGTCTGATAAACTGGGCTCACCTTGACATGACCTTCAGTTCTATCCTTCTCGTAGCACATTACGTACTGCAGATTATCATTTCCTCTCCACATGTCCCATGCTTTCTCACCCCCGCCCCATCGGTGGCAGACTGTCACGCCGTCTATGTAGAGATCCACGTGGTAACTTCATATCACGTGGGTGTGGGCCCGACAAAGCCCATTGTGACGTCATCGATGAGACAATGGATTTATGATAAAGCCACGAGCAGAATGTAATCATGTAACCAGGCGACATTGTATCTTCTCCCTGTTCAAAACTATTTTAGAGTTCGCTCATTTTGAGTTTCATAGACATTGCGTTTTGGATTTGAGGCATGACTCGCTGGCGTGTATACCGGATGTATTTATTAGGCCAGGGTCGAGGTGTGTACATTGGCTGTGTGGTGTGATAGGGTAGCAGGCACTAGGTGTTCGCTGGAGTGTAGCGGGGGTAGGACCCCTCCCAAACCCCCACCCCCCACCTTAGGTCACGGTCCGTGTGGAACTCTCCCACCCTCACCCGCACATGGTGCGTCCATGGTCCCCTAGGCATCCCCACCCTGTTTAGTTCCGCCGTGTGGCCCCGACCACCAATGCCCCATGTGTAACGAACTGTTCTGCGTTAGGCTTCGCAAGCAATGACGCCCAACGTGTGTTTATTGTACCTCCGTAATCCCCGCATTTCGTACGGGGAAAGGTGTTTGAGACAAAGTTGTCTGCTTGAAGGGCCCGTGGCTGGACGGCCAAGGACGAGGCCGCTCCCTACCCACGTGGGGCGGTTGGTGGGCTGGCCTCCGCCTCCTCGCCGCCAGTGCCTCCTGGGTAGGCAGGTAGGCAGTTCGCAATGTTCACTCGATGTCTGTGTGATGTGTTCGTACTAATGAGGACTGAAGGCTTATGGTGTGAGTGGAGTGCTGTCCGTTGAGAGTTACGTGTTTAACCCTCTTGAATCTTCACCGCCCCCCCGCGCCCTCCGCGCCCTCCGTGCCCGCCGGGGGTCAGGGCACCGGGGGCCGCGCTCTGCAATACCAAAGAACGGCGTGACGTCACTGAGTCAAGCGTGACGTCACTGGGTCAGGCGTGACGTCGCATGGTCGGGTGTGACGTGACTGGGTCGGGCGTGACGTCACTGAGTCGGGCGTGATGTCACTGTGTCGGGCGTGACGTCACTCGGTTAGGCGTGACGTCGCATGGTCGGGCGTGACGGTCAGGCCATATGGCCAGGTACTAGATGCGACGTCATGGGTGTGACGTCATGGGAGTGACGCTGTCGTGTATGTACTGACTGCTACCAAAGCGAAGGGGGTTTGACGGGTGAGGCTCTCAGAGCTAGAACTGTCTCCAAACGCGCGACAAGCAATGAAGTTTTGAGGCCAGTATCCCGTGTTGGTCTTTTAAAAAACAATGAGTGGCACTAGTTTCATCCTTTTTTTTAATATTGTGACTTAAAGAGTACCTGGATCGCTGCCCTCTGCCGTAGGTAGATGGGACAGGGAGTCTGGCAACCAATATCGGGAGAGTCGCCCCCCCCCCCCCCGTTGTATTTCAACACTTCCGGTTCTGTTACTTTGGTTACACGACCTTGGTAGTTACAGGGGTGAGGGAGTGATGATCGCCATGGTAACGGAGTGCGCTGGACTGCGTCATATATCAATTCTGTGGATAAGTTGGGCCTTGGTTTGTGCCATATTGCGCTTCAAAGTAAACTTCTATTCCCAGTTAATGGTTGGTTTAGTCCACTGCCTGAAGAATTGCCTGGTGGGTTCAGATGTCCCGCATTTAATCATTGATGTAATCCACAGGGTACTCTGGGTCTTGAGGTCCCACGGTTTCTCATGTTTCTGTAAGAGGTCCCACAAGGTTAGTTCTCTGCGTCCCATGTCCTATAGTTGCTGTATACGTCACAGGTCCCACTTACTGTATACGTCACAGGTCCCACTTATTGTATACGTCACAGGTCCCACAGTCGTAACATTACACAGGTCCAGGTACCCGGTTTGAGGGTAGTGAAAGGTCAAAAAAAGTTTTAAAAAACGATGCTCAGCTACCCTCTTTAACTATGAAATCACTGACCGGGTTATGTGGCTGTGGTCACTGACCGGGTTATGTGGCTGTGGTCACTGACCGGGTTATGTGGCTGTGGTCACTGACTGGGTTGTGTGGCTGTGGTCACAGACCGGGTTATGTGGCTGTGGTCACTGACCGGGTTATGTGGCTGTGGTCACTGACTGGGTTGTGTGGCTGTGGTCACTGACTGGGTTGTGTGGCTGTGGTCACTGACCGGGTTATGTGGCTGTGGTCACTGACTGGGTTGTGTGGCTGTGGTCACAGACCGGGTTATGTGGCTGTAGTCACTGACCGGGTTATGTGGCTGGTCACTGACTGGGTTGTGTGGCTGTGGTCACAGACCGGGTTATGTGGCTGTAGTCACTGACCGGGTTATGTGGCTGTGGTCACTGACCGGGTTATGTGGCTGTGGTCACTGACTGGGTTGTGTGGCTGTGGTCACAGACCGGGTTATGTGGCTGTAGTCACTGACCGAGTTGTGTGGCTGTGGTCACTGACCGAGTTGTGTGGCTGTGGTCACTGACCGGGTTGTGTGGCTGTGGTCACTGACCGGGTTGTGTGGCTGTGGTCACTGACCGGGTTGTGTGGCTGTGGTCACTGACCGGGTTGTGTGGCTGTGGTCACAGACCGGGTTGTGTGGCTGTAGTCACTGACCGAGTTGTGTTGCTGTGGTCACAGACCGGGTTATGTGGCTGTGGTCACTGACCGAGTTGTGGTCACTGACCGGCTGTGGTCACTGACTGGGTTATGTGGCTGTGGTCACATACCTGGTTATGTGTCCAGGCCCCCTGAAATTCACTGAGATTACTCTGAATAAGGCATCCGCAGCTGGCCGAACGAACGTGGTAGTGCAGTTATTTATTGATAAGGTAGCCCGATCACTGTGTGTGTGACGCTGTAGAGTAGACGACGCCAGGACTAGGAACCCTAGTGCTGGTGTCTGGCGGACCGTCTCAGTGCCAACTATTTCCCGTGCGACACCCGCCGTCTCATCTCCCGTCCTCTACACCACGCTGTCTCTGTCGCTCGTCCTGTCATCTTCACTTACCCAGGCTACGGGGTCACGTAGGGGTCAAAGGTCATGGACTATTTTGTTTATGCAGCGAGCGGTGACAATCGCAGACCTGGTGTCTTTAATTAATATTGAAAGCTCTGGAGTGTCAGTCTGAGAGCGAAAGCAATGAGCGCTCCCCCTATAGGCCAACCTGCACTTTGTGACGTCACCAATCAAAACGCGCCATTTCGTGGGATTTCGTATGATATATTTAAGCAGCCAGTCGTGAAAACTAAAATACCGATGCAGGGTTTTCGTCTCCGGAAACCCGTTTATAGGAAACACAAGGTTCATCAGATCTTGTAGCGGGCACCTTTCGTATGTAAGCCAAACGGGTGGCCGAATGAATCGTAGATAACTGGTTGCTCATGGTTCCTCTTGACAGTGCTATTCTTCCTACAGTATCAGTTTGTTTATGTTGTACATACTTACAGTGTATCGATATTGTACAGACAATGCCCCACACTTTACGCACGTGGTCTCGCTATATATATATATATATATATATATATAGCGACACGTGCTGGGCCAATATCAGCTAATCAGATTAAAGTGTTGCTGGTAGGTTTTCGAGCTGCCTACCGGCTTCTGGTGAAACTAGCAGTGTGTGTCAAACCGTACACCCATTGGGTTCACTAGTACCAGGGGTTGTCAGTCACTGTACACCCATTGGGTTCACTAGTACCAGGGGTTGTCAGTCACTGTATACACCCATTGGGTTCACTAGTACCAGGGGTTGTCAGTCACTGTATACACCCATTGGGTTCACTAGTACCAGGGGTTGTCAGTCACTGTATACACCCATTGGGTTCACTAGTACCAGGGGTTGTCAGTCACTGTATACACCCATTGGGTTCACTAGTACCAGGGGTTGTCAGTCACTGTATACACCCATAGGGTTCACTAGTACCAGGGGTTGTCAGTCACTACACCCATTGGATTCACTAGTACCAGGGGTTGTCAGTCACTACACCCATTGGATTCACTAGTACCAGGGGTTGTCAGTCACTGCATACACCCATTGGGTTCACTAGTACCAGGGGTTGTCAGTCACTACACCCATTGGATTCACTAGTACCAGGGGTTGTCAGTCACTACACCCATTGGATTCACTAGTACCAGGGGTTGTCAGTCACTACACCCATTGGATTCACTAGTACCAGGGGTTGTCAGTCACTGTATACACCCATTGGATTCACTAGTACCAGGGGTTGTCAGTCACTGTATACACCCATTGGATTCACTAGTACCAGGGGTTGTCAGTCACTGTATACACCCATTGGGTTCACTAGTACCAGGGGTTGTCAGTCACTGCATACACCCATTGGATTCACTAGTACCAGGGGTTGTCAGTCACTACACCCATTGGATTCACTAGTACCAGGGGTTGTCAGTCACTGTATACACCCATTGGATTCACTAGTACCAGGGGTTGTCAGTCACTACACCCATTGGATTCACTAGTACCAGGGGTTGTCAGTCACTGTATACACCCATTGGATTCACTAGTACCAGGGGTTGTCAGTCACTACACCCATTGGATTCACTAGTACCAGGGGTTGTCAGTCACTGTACACCCATTGGATTCACTAGTACCAGGGGTTGTCAGTCACTGTACACCCATTGGATTCACTAGTACCAGGGGTTGTCAGTCACTGTATACACCCATTGGATTCACTAGTACCAGGGGTTGTCAGTCACTGTATACACCCATTGGGTTCACTAGTACCAGGGGTTGTCAGTCACTGTATACACCCATTGGATTCACTAGTACCAGGGGTTGTCAGTCACTACACCCATTGGATTCACTAGTACCAGGGGTTGTCAGTCACTACACCCATTGGATTCACTAGTACCAGGGGTTGTCAGTCACTGTATACACCCATTGGATTCACTAGTACCAGGGGTTGTCAGTCACTACACCCATTGGATTCACTAGTACCAGGGGTTGTCAGTCACTGTACACCCATTGGATTCACTAGTACCAGGGGTTGTCAGTCACTGTACACCCATTGGATTCACTAGTACCAGGGGTTGTCAGTCACTGTATACACCCATTGGATTCACTAGTACCAGGGGTTGTCAGTCACTGTATACACCCATTGGGTTCACTAGTACCAGGGTTGTCAGTCACTGTATACACCCATTGGGTTCACTAGTACCAGGGTTGTCAGTCACTGTATACACCCATTGGGTTCACTAGTACCAGGGTTTACACCCTTCGCTGTTTGGTAAACTGTTTTCAAGGTATGGATCACAAAACCAAAGCGTCGACTTTCGCTTGCCCTACCGACACTGGTGTCAATGTCCTATTTTTGTAGATAGAAAAAAATGTTGGGAATACGAGGAAGTGTACAGCAACCTTTCATACACGAGACCAACCTTTTATACAAAATTGTGAATGGAAAAAAACACCAGATGAAAAGGGTGATTTGGAAATTTGCCTGAAGATATTTTCTATAAAATGCAGTGAATCTATCCATGTTGTTTGTTGTTATTTGAGCCACCACTGGCGTTGCTTGGGGGTCAGCACTTCCAACATGAGCATATGGTCGATTGCTTCCAGATTACAAGTTGGAAGTGGGTTACCATTAATTTTCAACCATATACATATATTATCGCCCAACACCAACAGACAGACGCATACCTAAGCTCCATGCTTTCGAGTTGGAAGTCACACAACTGCTTACTGATGTGAAACCCACCATAATCGCCCAACAAATTGAAACCTACTTTCCCTTGTTTGGCGATCAGTTCTGTCAATAATGTCTAAAGAAATATCACACACGATCAAGTCCCTTCATGGCAGACTTTGTCGGCCACCCAGCATTTCGTATATCTTAATGTATTCAGCGACAGCAGAATACGATACCCACCCCCCTGACTTGGTGATTCGGTCAGGCAGTTCCGAGCGTACGTTGGCGCGACGCCTGGCGAATGAAGCTTGCACTAAATTATTGGGGGGAAAACCCTATTCGGCTGGTGCGCGGTCACAACCCAAACGCCTGGTTCTGGCGCAAACGTTCCTCACGAGAGTGTAAAATATACGAGTTACTTGCACTGGAGGCGGGACCAGGATATTGTGTACGATATAGCACAGCCGATCTGCATTGCCATTTACCCTCACTTACTAATAAGTTGAGTCCTCCGTCCAAGACTACTTCTTCAGCCTCAGGCGTTCCCTATAACCGGAAGTTCCAAGTTCGCATGATGATGGGTTCTGTTAGTTCGCATGATGATGGGTTCTGTTAGTTCGCATTATGATAGGTTTTGGTAGTTCGCATGATGATAGATTCTGGTAGACCTTTCATGTTCGGGCTAACCACTGTTTCAGCATAGCATATTGCTTGATGCCAAAACCGACTCGAGCTCCACACGGGGTAGCCTGCCAAACTCACCGCACAGTGGCGCTACGCAAGCTAGCTCTTGAAAAACGGTCAAATCAGCTGTAATTTCTCGCAACATTATAATTTCAAGAATAAAACAAAAATAACGAGTTTTGTGTATTTAATACAGCAAAACACATCTTGTACCCTTTCGAAAAAGTTATAATTGTGACAGAACTCATTTCATTTCATCACCTGATTTCATGTGTTATCAGACGTAAGCTGGGTCCCAGCACTAATTTGTAGAAATGCGCGACGCCTTTTTCCTTTCGATTTGCGGAGCGCCGCCCTGGCCAGCGATGGTGAAAATGCATTGAGGACGTAGGCGACAACAGAGATATAATGGAGCCCTAGCGGAGTGAGTCGAAGTCGGAGAGTGGTAGCCTGCATCTGTCCCGCGCACAAGCCGTGACTTAAAGGAAGCCGCCAGTCTGGCCTCTAACGCTGCTTAACCGATTATTAATATTATAATACCCAAATGTCTATCCTACAAATTACAACATTTTCCGTCCTGTCTGCAGCTCACAACAAGATTAAAACCAAGTATTTGAATATGTCGGCCACAAATAGAAAACGATGTCGGACAAAGCCCTAAACTGGACACGTGGAGACCAAAAATATAGTGGAGACCAAAAATAATTTTTGTCAGAAGTGGTACGAACCCACGCCTGGAGAACCAAACTGCGACCTGAACGCAGCGCCTTAGACCGCTCGGCCATCATGACTGACGCATAATGTCACGGTGATTTTCATTGGTGGATTTCCGTGCTTGTGACATATCATTCGGCTGCTTAGGAACTCCCATTGTGACGTCATGTTTATAACATTTTGACGTCACAACTACTCAATATGCTATCCTTGGAGATTGGCAACAGACATTTAGCGCATCAATTAGAAATTTTAACTTTAATTTTAAGTATACATCCATTGTTAACATAAAATCATTTCGTTAATTTTGTGGGGCAGCTGATTTAATTATTAAAGACATGATATAATATGCTTCGACCTCTCTTTGCTTGAATATATTTATGTACAGCTGATATTTACTCCGAATCCGAAAACGTCTCATGGGAGCTGTTGCGCGAAATGAAAGTCCTAAGCCTATGCTTGAAATGGAATTTAAATATGCATACATGTTACCTTAAGAGCTCGCTTGCGTTCGCCATAATTTGTCAGAAGTGGGATTACTTGCGCTGTTTTAGGAAAAATACAACAACCAAGTATATGACGCTTGAATATGCCGACCACAAATAGAAATCGCTGTCGTGCAAAGCCTTAAACCGGACACGTGGATACCAAAAATATAATTTGTCAGAAGTGGGATTCTAACCCACGCCTGGAGAACCAGACTGCGACCTGAACGCAGCGCCTTAGACCGCTCGGCCATCCTGACTTGTGGATAGTCCTGCCCAGACGGTGATTTTCATTGGTGGATTTGTTTAATATTGTACATTTAGAAATGATTACTTGTTCTGTATTAGGACAAAGATTAAAGCCGAGTATTTGAAGCTCCGATATGTCGGCCACAAAGTGAAAACCATGTAGTGCAATGTCTCAAACTGGACACATGGTGACCAAAAATATAATTTGTCAGAAGTGGGATTCGAACCCACGCCTGGAGAACCAGACTGCGACCTGAACGCAGCGCCTTAGACCGCTCGGCCATCCTGACTGCTGCATCATGCGGCCTGGACGGTGACTTTCATCGGTGGATTTGTTTAATATTGTACATCTACAAATGATTAATTGCTCTGTTTTAGGAAAAAGATTAAAGCCAAGTATTTGAAGCTCCGATATGTCGGCCACAAAAGTGAAAACGACGCAGTGCAATGTCTCAAACTGGACACGTGGTGACCAAAAATATAATTTGTTAGAAGAGGGATTAAAACCCACGCCTGGAGAACCACACTGCGAACTGAACACAGCGCCTTAGACCGCTCGGCCATCCTGACTTGTGGATAGTCCTGCCCAGACGGTGATTTTCTTTGGTGGATTTTTTAATATTGTACATTTAGAAATGATTACTTGTTCTGTTTTAGGACAAAGATTAAAGCCAAGTATTTGAAGCTCCGATATGTCGGCCACAAAGTGAAAGCGATGTAGTGCAATGTCTCAAACTGGACACATGGTGACCAAAAATATAATTTGTCAGAAGTGGGATTCGAACCCACGCCTGGAGAACCAGACTGCGACCTGAACGCAGCGCCTTAGACCGCTCGGCCATCCTGACTTGTAAATAGTCCTGCCCAGACGGTGATTTTCATTGGTGGATTGGTTTAATATTGTACATTTACAAATGATTACTTTCTCTCTTTTACGAAAAAGACTAGGAACACGGGCTTCCTCAAAAAAAAAATCCATATGTTACAATGTAAAACAAAATATGCAATAGTACAATGGTGCAATGGCGAGGCAAATTTGATCACATAACGGTACATGAAAAGAGACAGGAAGGGGGAAGAGGGATAGGCTTAAAGGCTTACTCCAGACAGATTATTGATATCGTAAACGATGAGTAGATGCAACAAATGTAGATATGGCGTCAATAATAATAGAGTTTTCAGTAAGACGCTCGTAGCCGTAGAGGAATAAATGTACAATATCTTTTCGATTGAGGTCATGAGTTATTCTAATAAGACTGCCGATTAAATATTCACTTTCGTGGTTATATTTAGGACAGTCGAGAAAACAATGCATAACAGTCTCACTAACAGCCCCACATGAACAGTGGGAGTTTTCGTTGCATAGTTTATCGCACAGATGTTTGTTTAAAGTTGCACATGGAGTTGTTTCGCTGTTTTTGAATGCCAAATTTGCGTATAAGAACACAAACCTAAGGCCTTAAGGTTCATAACAGACAATAAACACCCACCATATCCCTCACCAATTATCTGCCAATGAGCAAAACATTTCAAATTCATGAATTGTCCGCCACAAAAATGAAAACTTGTGCTGATTTGAAACGTCATAAACGTGTGTACAAAAGTCGTTTACCGGTGCCACCGACAGGGGGCCCAAGCGCTAAATTATATGAGACAATAGAAGCATCCGGAGCGCCACTTTTTCTTTGCCGGTGGCCGTTGACACTGCTTGGGGTCAAAGGTAACATTTCCTGTTTATGTTTATTTTGGTACAGCCGTTGCAACGGCCAGCTCCACGTGTAGCTTTAAACTGCTAAAACCCAGTCGCATTTGCGCTATTGTCACTTGAAATTTTCTTGAACCCATATAGAAGTAGCTTTTCCTGTTTTGACGTATGGTATACAGAGAGCAACACAGAGATCGAAATTGGTTAACAGATTGACAACTACGCAGTGCACGCGGCAAAGAATTCCACCTTCGTGTACCTGCGGGGAAGAAACTAGATAAGTAGCTATTGGATGTACAATGGATGGTGCGGTATTGATTGGCATTGTTGCCTCGCGTCATTCTGTTGGAACCCAACCTGGATGGTAGTCTAGGTATGATATAGGATGGGGTTGCGCCTAGGACGCATTGGGCATATTTGACAGCGATCTGAAATTGGCTGCGGTCTGTAAGTGAGGGCAGACCGCTTTCGTTCGATAACCCGATTCTAGATGATCGGCTCTTTGCACCAGTGAATACGCGGATGGCCTCGTTCTGAACGTTTTCGATCTCCTGGCTGTCCTTGGCGTCACAGTTTGTAAATACAACACTACCATATTCTAAGAGTGGCCGCACATATGACAAATAAAATAGTTCTAAACTCTTACGAGACCACTTATACTTCACCCGTTTGAGCAGATTCAATCTAACGGACGCTTTAGTAGTAATAATTTGGACGTGTCTTGTCCATGACATATTAGACATAAAGGTGATACCCAGGTGCTTATGAGATGACACTTGTTCAATGGTACGGCCGGCTATACGTACATGATGTTTGATATCGCGATTTTTCTTACTGAATAATAGAGTCTTTGTTTTCTCTACGCTGATCTCCATTTTCCCTTTTTCAGACCACTCATGTATAGCTTGTAGATCGCGGTTTAATGCTCTTATATCTGCCTCGGCATCTCAACCGATGACCTGGAATATAGACACATCGTCAGCGAAGAGGAATGTGTCGCTGTCTACGTCTTCTGTAATATCGTTAATGTAAACCAAGAAAAAAGCAAAGGCCCCAAAACGGACCCTTGCGGAACACCGGCTTCAACTTGACGCATAGACGACGACCTATTACGCTGTACATACAACAATTTGAAACCTTTTTGACAAATAACTCTTCAACCATGATAGGGTTTGGCTACTCATACCATAGCGATGGAGTTTAAATAGTAAACCGGCGTGGCTCACTTTATCAAAGGCTTTACAAAAGTCTATAAATACGCCCTGGACTTCCTTACCTTTATCAAGTTCGCTATAAATATTGTCACATATAAAAGCAATTGTTGACGGTAGAATCTCCCGGTATAAAACCGGACTGACGTGGATTTAATATACGGTTTTCGTTTAAATGTTGGAATATATGACAATACATAAGCTTCTCAAACATCTTGGAAACACAGGGAAGTAGTGCAACTGGACGATAGTTTGACGGATCACACTTCGAACCCTTCTTATGTAATGGTACAACGCTCGCAAGCTTCCATTGATCAGGAAAGACACCCGTACGCAGAGATCTGTTAAATAACCGAGATAATGGAGAAGCAATCGCAATAGCCCCAATAATGAGTAGTCTGTTACTTATTTTGTCGCGTCCAGTAGCTTTATTGACGTTTAACTTGGACAATATATTTTATACCTCCTCTTCGCTTACGACTTTGTCTGGGATAGAAGGGTAAGGGGACCTTGCTAGTTCAGAATCATCTAGCATTATGTTTGCATCATTAACAGGAGTTTGTAATACAAAAAAATCATTGAACATCTCCGCTTTTTCCAAGTCGTCGCAGATTGTGTTACCTTTGTAAAGAAGGGGCATTGAAGTTTCTGTCTTCCTTACATTTAACTCACGTTTGATGATGTTCCACCAATTGCGCGAACCACATAGTTCGCGTAGGAGACGATCTTCACTTTTCGCGGCATAATGTGCCTTGCTTTTGCGGATTTCATTAACAATGTCATTGCGTAACCTTTTATAAGAACCTAAGGCATCTGTTCGCGTAACATGTTGCATGAGTTTGTACAAACGATCGCGTTTTCTGATAAGACATTTGATGTGGTTTGTTATCCAAGGCTTTGATCCAGGACGAATAGTTGCCATGTAGTGCGGTATACAAAATTCTGCTGTTTTAAAAAAATGTCAACCCGCACAGTCGCAGCTTTGTTAACACTGGCCGCTAATAGGGCCGCCTCCCAAGGAGCTCTATGCAGCAAACTAAGTAACAGCTCATAGTCGCCGTGCTTATAGTCCGAAACTTCTCTGGTATATGCCTGACTATTCTGAATGTTAATGTTCAACTTTCCTATAATAGGGACGTGATCACAATTGGGGTATTTAGACAGCGTACCAGTTTGATCGAACATGCGAGAAATATTCGTACAAAGTAAATCGGTACAGCTTTGCGAGTTGGTTCCGTAGCGGGTTGGTTCGTGTATCATTTGAGTTAGCTTATGCGACTCAAGAAAAGTCAGTAATGTTCGACCCGCGGAACACGTTTTCTCACCACCCCAGAAATTGCTGTGCCTTGCATTGAAGTCGCCCATGAGTATAACTCCGCTGAGGTTCTTTTGGTACGCTTGCTCATTGACGTCTGACAAATCTCGTACGAACTCACGAACTTGTCGAGTTTCGGGTCTATAACATATACACAACAAAATCCTTAGATACTTGAGATGGAGTTCAAAACACATGATTTCACTGTCGCTTTGTTCGATATCGGTTAAGCGGCTGCAGTTTACGGACGAGTTAACTTAGGTTAGTAGTCGACCGTGTTGTCGTTCACGCGGTCTCTACGAAAAAGGCAGTATGAGGGGACTTCTAAACAACTGTCGGTAGTACTGTTACCAAGCCATGATTCTGATACTGATACTATGTCAAACTCGTTTGCGGACATGTCAGACATGAGGTAGTCAAGTTTAGTCACACTGTTGTGTGCGCGTACGTCAGCTGCAGCCAACAGACTTCTGATATTGACATGGAACAAACATAGACGCTTTGATGCTCCAGGCCCCGGGTTATTGTGTATATCACCTGCTCTGCTCAGTAAATTACGCTTAACAAATGTGAGCTATATAAAGTTCAGTGCCACTACCTGCCAAAAGAACAATTCGGCGTCGTAGCTTTTACTTAATCTGCATCCACGACATCTACAGTGGTTTGCATGTCGAGTTCTTTCCCGCCAAAACTAAGCCCAGGCGAAATTTATATCAAAATTTGCAGAAAACTCGACTGTTTCATTCTATAAATTCAGAAACCTGATAAACATCGCCGTTTCGGCTGTGGTGTGGCAAACGTGTCTATCCCGGTACACCACAGAACTCGGTCGCGGCACTGCTACTTATACCAAAGCATCGCGAAGCACACAAACTGATGACGTTTACCACTAAAATGAAAACTTGTGGTAAATTGATATCACGGGCAAGGCTAAGAGACACTATTTGGCAGTCTGGTATGGGTAAAGTATAGATAACAGAAGTCTTGAATGATTCAAGGACTGATTTTTATATGTATTTTGACCTCATTAGTTTTGGCGGGAAAGAGCTCGACATGCAACTTTAAGACCAATGTTTATCCTGTGTATTTCAATACTCTGCGTGAGGGTTTAAGAGATAAGTCAGGACGAAGTACCAAGTGAGCAGGGCGGCCATTCGCTTCGGTGCGAACAATCGATCTTGCAGCGGCGTTGGCCGGCCAGCATTGAGAAGCCAGTGGCGAACGTGGGCCAGAGCGTAGATTGGTAAAGGAGTGATTCTGACTGGAGCTCAGACAAATTATTGAAGGGAAGGAAAAAAAGAAAGAAGTTGAGGAAAGGAAGAAAGAAGGTTTGCAACAGGGCGTGAAGAGTGGAAGTGTGATTGATCAAATAACGGTTGTGCAGCAAGCAGAAAAGGAGAAATTATGTACATTACAGTCACGAGTTATTCAGGACAAACACTTGAAGAGGCGTTGCGGGGACCAAGCCATATTGCCCGGCACAAAATAAGACTTCTACGCGGCAAGACAAACCGGTGCAACGTTGAAACTAGTGGTGAAATATATAGGTGGCCGCTTAAAAACAAACGCAATTCACGACACAGATTCCAGCGTGGAGGCAAGGCCGTACACAATAAACACATCATACACATGTAGCCAGTGACGGCTTCGCTCGCTTCTCGTTATTGCACAGGCACGACTTTCGTCCACACAGTGAAGAAGCTACTGATTGCCAGAGCTATAAATAAATTAGTTACATCCACAATGGACAAAACGGATATTAGAATATGTACATACGCTCGGATATACACATCACAGGGCGTTATGAGACGGATTCGAAGGCCGCCTCCAGCTGGCGAAATCCTCGTTGGCCCCGCTGGGCCCGCTGGCCGTATGACGTCACGAAGACGGCTGTGTTGGTCATGTTGTGGCGTCTCATTAGGTAGCGTAAATCACGACCTGCCCCGTGGTCGCCGTCGTCCTGCCAGCCCTCGGTGATAGCCTCAGGTGAGCCTTTATTTTCCACACGGAAGACAGCGATGACATGCGATGCTTCTTGTCTCGCCGGGTCCAGGAGCAGGGATTTGTAAGCTTTACGGACGTCATCGATGCTTTGGACTGGAATGCGTGAGGCGATAACGGACGAGTCGATGTCCGAGATTTCTCATCTTGGATGTTTTTCTTATCCTTGAACAGAGATCTCTTTCCTGAATGGTGGTATGTAGGATGTCCTGGGGTAGGGGTCGGGGGAGGGGATCTCTTTGGAGCTCTCCGTTTACCCACAGTTTGTCCTTGATCATTTTAGATTTGATTACCGTTCCTCCTGCTTTCATTTCCGCGATTTTTTCACCGTGTTTGCGCCTGCTTTGAAGAATATCCGTTGGGTATTGCGGGGTTATTCTCAGTGAGTTCTTCCCTTTCGTCAAAGATCTTCCGAAAGTTAATACTGAGTCAGCATCCCTTTGTGTGCAGAAGCGCACAACAATAGGTCGTGGGGCGCCTTTGTTTTGAAGGGGTCGTGGGGCGCACCAAGGCGGTGGGTCCGGTCAATTTCTGGGCAGGAACCCCGGAATCCATTTTTCGATAAAATTCGGTTGCTATGGAGACACAATTTTCCGTCTTACCGGTTTAAGGTGATTCCGGAACATCGTGGATGAGGACATTGTGTCTCATTGATCGAAGCGTGATATCCTGTTGGAGAGTATGAAGTTCGGTAATCCGCTTGTCCTGGTTAATCACAACTCCTTTGAGTAAGGCTAGCTCTTTTCTCAAGTCTTGATTATGCTGTTTTAAGTTAGCGATACATCCAGAATTTTCGCCCACAGTTTCAATTGTTTGTGAAAGATTCTCGGCAATGTCTTCCTGAAGCTCCGGCGACTCGAAGCTATTGCCTGCGAGGGTGGGCGGCGAGTCGTCACCAATGGCGGCTCCTTTGTTAGTGGCCGGCGAATCGCCTGAGTTATCGCTTATGCTATCCATTGTTTGCATGGGGGGAGGCGTTTTTTGCAGTAAGTTTAGTTTCTTCTTCTCTTTTTCCCCACTGGATGTCATCGTTCGCTTCCTTGATACTTTGGTAAGCCACTTATCCATATAGGCTCAGGTTTGGGGCACTTGTGACTGTATTCCAAGTAATTCTGTGGTTCTACTTGCCGCACAGAAAATTTATGCGTCAGCCATTATTGCGTGACTGGAAGTGAAACTTCAATATGGTTTCTCAACAACCAAGTATATGACGCTTGAATATGTCGACCACAAATAGAAAACGATGTAGTGCAATGTCGCAAACTGGACACATGGTGACCAAAAATATCCTTTGTCAGAAGTGGGATTCGAACCCACACCTGGAGAACCAGAGAGCAACCTGAAGGCAGCCTTAGACCGCTCGGCCATCCTGACTTGTGGGTAGTCCTGCCCAGACGGTGATTTTCATTGGTGGATTTGTGTAATATTGTACATTTACAAATGATTACTTGCACTGTTTTAGGAAAAAGACTACAACCAAGTGTATGACGCTTGAATATGTCGACCACAAATAGAAAACGCTGTCGTGCAAAGCCTTAAACTGGACACGTGGAGACCAAAAGTATAATTTGTCAGAAGTGGGATTCGAATCCTCGCCTGGAGAACCAGACTGCGACCTGAACGCAGCGCCTTAGACCGCTCGGCCATCCTGACTGATGCCCCATGCAGCCTGGACGGTGATTTTCGTTGGTGAATTTGTTTAATATTGTACATTTACAAATGATTACTTGCTCTGTTTTAGGAAAAAGATTAACACCAAGCATTTGAAGCTCCGATATGTCGGCCACGAAGAGAAAACGATGTAGTTCAATGTCTCAAACTGGACCCATGGTGACCAAAAATATAATTTGTCAGAAGTGGGATTCGAACCCACGCCTGGAGAACCAGACTGCGACCTGAACGCAGCGCCTTAGACCGCTCGGCCATCCTGACTTGCGGAAAGTCCTGCCCCGACGGTGATTTTCATTGGTGAATTTGTTTAATATTGTATATTTCCAAATGATTACTTGCTCTGTTTAGGAAAAAGATTAACACCAAGCATTTGAAGCCTCGATATGTCGGCCACAAAGGGAAAACGATGTAGTGCAATGTCTCAAACTGGATACATGGTGACCAAAAATATAATTTGTCAGAGATGGGATTCGAACCCACGCCTGGAGAACCAGACTGGGACCTGAACGCAGCGCCTTAAGGCCATGATACATCTAAAACATTTCGGTAACTTTTTTAGGATACATCTAATCGGATACTCGCACCCCTTAACCCCTTAAATTTGGCGCCAATAATCCACCATGGCTGAGACTCGCAGAGAAATCACATGATTCCCAAATCACATGACCACATCTCGATTTCTCATTGGTTGTACATGTAATACTAATGATGTGGAAACTTTGTGTCCCAAATTCAAACATGTTGAAACTTCGGAAACAATGTTTCGGTCACAAAGTTACCGAAACTTTGCCAGATGTATCATGAGGTAACCGCTCGGCCATCCTGACTTGTGGATAGTCCTGCCCAGACGGTGATTTTCATTGGTGGATTTGTGTAATATTTTTTTTTTATTTGACAAATTCGGTCTTTCTACAAATAACATTTTCATTAGTCATAAAATAAGTATTCCACAAAGGATACTCCAACACATTACGGGTAATCTCAATATCCTTGCTCACTTGCCGGTAGCAGTACCAGGAATTAAAAACATCAGCCCAAAATGGGTTTTCTACCTTAATAAAATTTCTTAATGAATGCATATCTAATTCCCAACAATGTACTTTTTCACCACAAATAGTGTCACAGAACAAATCTTGCCATGCTCCATCTTGCCGGATAAGTTTTTGAATCCAAGTCAATTTCAAAGCTTGCAGCATAGATTTTGTATGCGTAAGGTTAACGCCCCCCTCTTCTATTGACTGGGCCATTCTATTTAATGAGAGCTTAGGTTTTTTCTTGTTCCAAACAAAATTTCGAACGGCACCGTCAATTTTGTCTAGATAACGCTTTTCCGGCATAGGTAGAGCAGACATCACATGTATCAGTTTCGGCAAGGCAAGAGTTTTTACTACTGTGACCCGACCACGGAGCGAAAGCCTTCGTTTACTGTATGCATTCAATATCTTTTCAAATTCGGCAATTTTGAACTCATAATTTATCATTACCATCTTCTTTAAGTCAACATGAAAACTTATTCCTAACAACCGAAACTCCTTTACCGAAGTCAATGGCATTAGTTTTGTCAACATTAATTTTCAGTCCAGAGCAGTAATGGAAGGCCTTCAGTTTCCGTAAAGCATTTCTAACGGATGACTCACTAACCATCTAATAAAAGAAACTTATCATCCGCGTACTGTCCAATCTTATATTCTTTCTTTCCAACAATTATGCCCTTAATATTATTATCTTGCTTAATAGCCATTGCCAAAGGCTCAATGGACAATATAAATAAATATGGCGATAATGGGTCGCCCTGTCTACAGCCTCATCCGAGAGCAAAAAACTGGGAAAAATTCCCATTATTAATGACACAACTCTCAGGACATCCATATAAAATATTGAACCACCTCATGAAAGATTCTCCGAAGCCATATGACCGTAATACTTGACGTATATAACTCCAACTTAACGTATCAAACGCTTTTTCAAAATCTATAAGCAGAAGCATACCAGATTTTCTATTCTGAATTAAATAGTGCATGATATCATAGATCAATCTAGTGTTTTCTCCTATAAATCTATTTTGAATAAAACCTTTCTGATCCGAACTGATTATTTCCGGGAGCACATTTTTTAATCTGTGAGCGAAAATACCTGATAATATTTTATAATCAGCGTTAAGAAGAGAGATGGGGCGCCATTTCATTAAATATTCTCGCGGCTTATCGCCCTTGGGCAAACACGTTATAATCCCTTGTCGTTGAGTAATCGACAGAGAACCTGTTACATATGCATATCGAAGACTTCTAACCAAATAGACACTTATATCGGTCCGGAAAAATTTATAAAAGTCAATAGGGAACCCATCACTTCCTGGCGACTTGTTATTTTTCATCTTTTTAACTACTTGAAGTATTTCTCTGCTTTCGATATCGACATCACATAAATCCTTTAATGTATCATCGAGACATTTAATATTTTTATCGCTAAAAAGAACCGGCATTTGTTCCGATGCTTGGGCATGGTCACAGTTCGCATATAACTTCTCGTAATAACCCTTTTGTTCTTGAATTATTCTCTCCTGATCCAATATCAATTCTTCGTCAACAACTAGTTTATTTATAAGCTTGTTAACATAGTTACGCTTTTCAAGATTACAAAAATATTTGCTCTGCTTTTCTCCTTCTTCATAAAACTGTGACCTTGCCCTCAAAATGATTCCCTTGATTGTTGGCAGTCTCAATTTCTCTAGCTTCGCTTTTAGAATTTCCAACTCACTATAGTCACCGGTACTAGATTCTTCAAGCTGCTGAATTCTCAGCTCCAGCGACTTTTCTTCTTTTAATTCAATCTTCTTCTTATAACTGGAATAGCTGATTGTACTACCTCGTATATCCATTTTTAACATTTTGAAAAACATTTGGTCATTAATAGTAAGGTTAACAATTTCCCGTTTTGAACAGTCACCGGAGCTACTATACATATCAACAGTTTTCGCGATACATATGTCTTCACCAGCTTTACATAGTCAACGTCTCGCAATAAAGATGTATTAAATTTCCAGAAGCCTTTACCCCTCTCCGCTAAATAAAAATCTATATCGATTGTAACCAAAGAGTGATATGTTCTATATCCCGGCTTTATGTCTGCGCCTTTCATCATTGCATGGATATCCGCAGTTACTAAATAAAAATCTAATCTAGCGCGTTGCGATTTGCGCTGCGAGTTGGTCCAAGTGAAGCGTCTCATGTTCGGGTGATTCACACACCAGCAATCTAACAATTCTAACCTTTCTATTAAATTCAATACAGTTCTCTTCGCTTTAACGTTATTTTCTCTGACATAACCCCGCGTATCACATTTATAGTCCAGCACCAAGTTCCAATCTCCACATATGATAATGCTCGGATTTGTGTAATATTGTACATTTACAAATGATTACTTGCACTGTTTTAGGAAAAAGACTACAACCAAGTGTATGACGCTTGAATATGTCGACCACAAATAGAAAACGCTGTCGTGCAAAGCCTTAAAGTGGACACGTTGAGACCAAAATATAATTTGTCAGAAGTGGGATTCGAACCCACGCCTGGAGAACCAGACTGCGACCTGAACGCAGCGCCTTAGACCGCTCGGCCATCCTGACTGATGCAGCATGCAGCCTGGACGGTGATTTTCGTTGGTGAATTTGTTTAATATTGTACATTTACAAATGATTACTTGCTCTGTTTTACGAAAAAGACTATATGACGCTTGAATATGTCGGCCACAAATAGAAAACGCTGTCGTGCAAAACCTTAAACTAGACACGTGGAGATCACAAATAATATGGATAGGTGCTACCTAAAAAATGCGAGCGTATATTTATTAATTCAGATTTTTCGAGGGGATACATCTAGATTAATATTCAAAATTAAACTCACTTCGGTTTGCCATCAAGCAATCTTTGGCGGGATAAAGTATACCATGCCCGTGCTTGTGACATATCATTCGGTTGCTTAGGAACTCCCATTGTGACGTCATGTTTATAACATTTTGACGTCACAACTACTCAATATGCTATCCTTGGAGATTGGCAACAGACATTTAGCGCATCAATTATAAATTTTAACTTTAATTTTAAGTATACATCCATTGTTAACATTGAATCAATTATTCGTTAATTTTGTGGGGCAGCTGATTTAATTATTAAAGACATGATATGATATGCTTCGACCTCTCTTTGCTTGAATACATTTATGTACAGCTGATATTTACTCCGTATCCGAAAACGTCTCATGGGAGCTGTTGCGCGAAATGAAAGTCCTATAAGCCTATGCTTGAAATGGAATTTGAATATGCATGCATGTTACCTTGAGAGCTCGCTTGCGTTCGCCATAATTTGTCAGAAGTGGGATTACTTGCGCTGTTTTAGGAAAAAGACAACAACCAAGTATATGACGCTTGAATATGCCGACCACAAATAGAAAACGCTGTCGTGCAAAGCCTTAAACTAGACACGAGGAGACCAAAAATATAATTTGTCAGAAGTGGGATTCGAACCCACGCCTGGAGAACCAGACTGCGAGCTTAACGCAGCGCCTTAGACCGCTCGGCCATCCTGACTGCTGCACCATGCGGCATGGACGGTGATTTTCATCGGTGGATTTGCTTAATATTGTGCATTTACAAATGAGTACTTGCTCTGTTTTAGGAAAAAGATTAAAACCAAGCATTTGAAGCTCCGATATGTCGGCCACAAAGAGAAAACGCTGTCGTGCAAAGCCTTAAACTAGACACGTGGAGACCAAAAATATAATTTGTCAGAAGTGGGATTCGAACCCACGCCTGGAGAACCAGACTGCGACCTGAACGCAGCGCCTTAGACCGCTCGGCCATCCTGACTGCTGCGCCATGTGGCCTGGACGGTGATTTTTATCGGTGGATTTGTTTAATATTGTACATTTACAAATGATTACTTGCTCTGTTTTAGGAAAAAGATTAACACCAAGCATTTGAAGTTCCGATGTGTCGGCCACAAAGAGAAAACCATGCAGTGCAATGTCTCAAACTGGACACATGGTGACCAAAAATATCCTTTGTCAGAAGTGGGATTCGAACCCACGCCTGGAGAACCAGACTGCGACCTGAACGCAGGGCCTTAGACCGCTCGGCCATCCTGACTTGTGGATAGTCCTGCCCCGACGGTGATTTTCATTGGTGGATTTGTGTAATATTGCACATTTACAAATGATTACTTTCTCTGTTTTAGGAAAAAGACTACAACCAAGTGTATGACGCTTGAATATGCCAACCACAAATAGAAAACGCTGTCGTGCGAAATGAAAGTCCTAAGCCTATGCTTGAAGTGGAATTTGCATTTGCATGCATGTTACCTTAAGAGCTCGCTTGCGTTCGCCATAACTTGTCAGAAGTGGGATTACTTGCGCTGTTTTAGGAAAAAGACAACAACCAAGTATATGACGCTTGAATATGCCGACCACAAATAGAAATCGCTGTCGTGCAAAGCCTTAAACTGGACACGTGGAGACCAAGAATGTAATTTGTCAGAAGTGGGATTCGAACCCACGCCTGGAGAACCAGACTGCGACCTGAACGCAGCGCCTTAGACCGCTCGGCCATCCTGACTTGTGGATAGTCCTGCCCCGACGATGATTTTCATCGGTGAATTTGTTTAATATTGTACATTTACAAATGATTACTTTCTCTGTTTTGGGGAAAAAGATTAACACCAAGCATTTGAAGTTCCGATATGTCGGCCACAAAGAGAAAACCATGTAGTGCAATGTCTCAAACTGGACACATGGTGACCAAAAATATCCTTTGTCAGAAGTGGGATTGGAACCCACGCCTGGAGAACCAGACTGCAACCTGAACGCAGCGCCTGAGACCGCTCGGCCATCCTGACTTGTGGATAGTCCTGCCCCGACGATGATTTTCATTGGTGAATTTGTTTAATATTGTACATTTACAAATGATTACTTTCTCTGTTTTGGGGAAAAAGATTAACACCAAGCATTTGAAGTTCCGATATGTCGGCCACAAATAGAAAACGCTGTCGTGCAAAACCTTAAACTAGACACGTGGAGATCACAAATAATATGGATAGGTGCTACCTAAAAAATGCGAGCGTATATTTATGAATTCAGATTTTCCGAGGGGATACATCTAGATTAATATTCAAAATTAAACTCACTTCGGTTTGCCATCAAGCAATTGTAGTGACGCGGGAAATCTAGAACATGCGGAAATACACGACTATGCAAATAAAGGTTCGGGGTTGGTCGGAATCACGTGACTAGGGGGACGACGGGGGTTTCGGCGCGAAATACGGACAGTAACTAATTGGACTTTGACAAGTACGGACTAACGTAGCTGTAGGTCGACAGACTGACGGACATTTACCTTATTTTATACAGACGCCCATGCCATAAATATTCCCAATACTTATGTAGAAGCAAAGCTCCATATGATGTTGGTCGGTACAGAGGTGATGTGTGAAGCTTAGGTAGTCTTTTCGTTAGCGCCATCGACGTTCTACGCAAGTCTACTGAAATACCTTTGGTAAGTGATCTTGGACCGAGTTTATTGTGATGTCGTTATTGTTATGGTATTAGATCGAATGTATAATGTATGAAAACTGTAAAAATACTACATTGGTGTCAGAAGTTTAAACGGAAAGCCTGATATTGAATCGGCGAAATTTCTATTGTTCTATCTTGACTTAACGACAAAGTATGGTAAACAAACCAGGTCCAAGGTCCAACAAATTATGCTAAACAGCCATATCATGAGATTCATAGCATATGTTTAATGTCAAACTAGGCCTAACAATTCTATGTGTAAAATCTGATGGATGCTAACCCCTAATTTGGTTAATTGAAATAATTCGAGGTAACTTGGAAGTATTATCTGCATATTTGACATATTGCAAGCGGTCGCTTTCTGATTTGGGGATTTAAAAATTTTGGGCTTTCCGGCCTTGACCTTGTCTGAGAGGGTGTCTGCGCCAAAGCCGGAACAGCCTAATTTGCATAGTTGTATTCTATTGGTTTAGAATTAGAAAGAGATCTGTGCGCAGGGCTTTGTGCGCAGGGTAAACATGCACGCCTAACGTCAATCCCTATTTGGTTGTGTTTGTCAATAGACGACCTTTTACACACGTGTCACGAATTCTCGTAGCCACTTAGTTTGTCCTAGATTTCATACACTTAATTAATGTCACTAAATCGAAGCCTAAGCAATATTTGTCGTTTTCAGTGAAATTTTACTGTGCATGCTGAAACAAAATCAGGAATTATAATACTGAGCCAATATATGGTCATTATGCCTACTGCTCTAATGCTAATAGATCTACTGGCCTGTTGAATTTTTTGCTTTGGTAGTTGAGGTCTGTTCTTCTATAGGTGCACACTATCTTTTATTGTATACTAACACGGTTTCTTTGACAGACAACTTTAGTGCTCTGATTAGCCCAGAGACGAAGACTCTTCTTTTCTTTATTTAGATATAGGTCTGGGGTTTCATTTAGATAGTGAGATTATATATATTACTTTATATATTGTCTGTCAAGCACACATTGTAAAAGACCTCAGATAAATAACTACAATTTATTGATTTTTTAATCCTGACCTGAATCGTGATTTGAGGTTGAAGTAGATCTAGTACTTCAATTCATATCATACGCTTGGCCTATAATTGAATAATATATTAACAAGTTGTGATATCGCTTGATAACAAATTATATATTTTTTATATTAACATAAAAATAATTACTGAAGTTGTATAGATCTAGATCTAAAACTTTTCAATACAACTTGAAATTTGAAATTCTTTATGGGTGCCAGCTAGGTGATTTCCATCACTTGAGATGGGTACTGTATATTTAAATGAAGGGGTTTCACTGCAGGAACTTGAAAAGACAGGGCTCACACAAAAATGTGCTAAAAAACTGAGAAGCATGGCAGGAAAAGGGGTTGTTACAGAAGAAGACTTCTTGAAAGAAGCAGGCCAACATGGAACTCAAATGCTACAGGATGGTTCAATAAGCCTTGAAATCAGAGATACAGAGGGAGCAATTGGAAATTCTGATGATAGATTTAGTAAATTGGAGGCATCCCTCACTAGCATGATTAGAAACCTCAGTGATGACCAATACAGAAATAGAAAGCTGTTAGATGAAATAAGAGATGACTTTCATAAATCAGAAAAAGATAGACAAGAAGAATTTCATAGAATAAATAGAAGATTAGATGATCTGACAGAGAACTCTTCTGATGCTAAAGGAACAGAATCAAGGCAATTTTTAAGAACCCCTAATATCAAAGAGGAACAAGTAAGACAGAAACACAGGGAAATGGTAGAGCATGTCTCTGTAGTGGACAGTAAGTGGAACTCTGGTTCGAACAGGAAGCATGCTGCCCATGAATGTGACAGTTCTGATGATGACTCGAAAGAAGATAAGCGTAGCACTAGACGGGCATCTAGAGGGAGGCAAAGAGGGAGAAATATATCAACAAGGAGAGCAGAAAACAATCCCAACCATGCTTCCCCAGCAAAAAAAACAGTTAAGTACCAGAGACGATACAATGACGGCCCATACTCCAGAATGCCAACTTTTGATGGAAAAGGGGATTGGAAGTCTTTTGAAGTCCAGTTTGAACATTTGGCAAAACGGTATGATTGGGATAATGAAGAAAGGCTTGATAGAATAATTGAGTGTTTAAGAGACAGGGCTTTAAAATTCTATGGTACTCTTCCCAATACAATCAGTGATGACTATGACTTGCTGATGGTTAAGTTGAACAGAAGGTTTGGCAAGAAAGATGTTCCTGCCACCGCACGAAGAGTAATTCAGGAATTGAATCAACATGAGGGCGAAGATTTGGAAGAGTTCGCAGAAAGGGCTTTTGAGCTGGCAGGAAATGGCTACCCTGATAGCAATTATGAGGTGCTAGAAACAATAGCTACTGATGCCTTTCTGAAAGGTTGCAATGAGAAATGGGCGGCCCTTACTGCAATGGATAAACAGCCGAAAAGTCTGGACGATGCTGTTCAAATCGTTAAAAATTCCGTCAGTAACCAAAGAGTATTGCTGGGGAATACAAAACACAGGGAATCTAAAATTAGACAACTGCACAGGCATGTCCACTTTGTCTCTGACAGCGAGCAAGAAGAATTGTCATGTCCCGATTTCAAAGTGAGGGGAGTAGGGGTAAACAAAAGTGATAAACAAATGCAATCATTAGAAGACAAAATGTCATCAATGACAAAAGAGTGGTCCTTGATGCATGACACTCTAAAAGAAATTATGACTACTCTTCAGGTAGGACAAAAGAATGAGACTAGAACCAATGCACATCAAGTAACACCGCCAGGAAGTCCAAGACGGAGAGTCATTTGCTACAACTGTAAAGAGGTTGGCCATTACAGTTCTGAATGTCTCAAGAATAGGATTAGAACAGATTCCAGATCTCCTTCGCCCAATAGAAATAGTGTGCAATCCGCGTCACTAAACGCTTAGCGGTTGAATTAGATGGCCAACATTTAACCGCTACTCCAAAGGCCAGTAGTGTAAACAAATGTGATCATCTGAATGACCTACCATTGGATGTCAATGTTTCCCAAACCTTAAAACAAATGACTAATGCAATGAAACCAAACGAAGTATCTCCCGTTGAGGCACTGCAGTGCGCTGATAATAATCAAGATAAGCATCAACCTCTTAAAGTACGAGAAGTTATCCTCAAGAAAGAAGGTGCTCAAGGCTTAAGTGCCGTCATAACTATGACTGTAAATAGGACAAGTGTTGCGGCGGTAGTAGACAGTGCTGCCCAAGTGACAGTGTTAAGCGAAGACTTATACCAAACGATGGAAGAATCACCTCAGTTACAAGGGACCGTTTCTTTACATGGCGCGGCCAGAGACAGCCCAATCATGGGCAGATGTGCAAAAGGGGTAAAACTCACAATAGGTGGAAAAACCTACAAATGGGACTTGTACGTTGCTCCCATACAAGACAAATTTATCTTAGGACTGGACTTCATCAAAGCGGTTGGGGCCACTCTTGATTTCAAAAAAGATCTGTTTGTCCTAGGGTCGCAAGAGATACCAATCAAGCTAGTCCGAAGTGCAGAGGGAACAGAATACTGCGTTTCAAAAGTTACCCTTAAACGGAAAGTCGTGGTACCACCTAATACCAGAGTGAGATTAATAACTACTTTAGACGCTGAAACATCGGTGGGAAGAACTTTTGTATTACATCCAGGACACAATAAAGGATTAATAGTTTCTCATGCACTAATAGAAGGGTGTAATCCTGTGATTGAAATACTGAACCTAAAAGATTCCTATCTCTCTTTGAAGAAAGGCCACTGCATAGGACGGGCTGTTGAACTGGACACATTTCTCTCTGAGTTAGAGGGAAACCCCAATTCTAAAGTTCCCCAAGAGACTGCTATGCCTAGAGCAAGACAAATTCGAGACTTAAAAATTTTGTCAGACGAGGATACTTACTGTAGTCATGGCAAGTTAGCAGGGGAAGAAAAAGTGTGTGATGAATCAATAATGAAATCCATACCCGAACACTTGCAAGATTTATTCCAACGCTCATGTAAACAGCTCACGGTGACCGAGTCCATCCTAGTAGCCCATCTGTTGGTAGAGTTTGAAGATACGTTCGCTAAATCTGATAATGATTTGGGTTGTTTGAAAGGGGTAGTTCACAAAATTGATACAGGGAATGCTAAACCAGTCCGTCAACGCATGCGTCGTACACCACTTGGCTTTGATAAGGAAGAAGAAGAACATCTAACAAACATGTTAAAATGTGGAGTAATTGAACCATCTACTTCCGAATGGGCAAGTCCCCCAGTGTTAGTTCGCAAGAAAGACGGTAAAGTCCGATGGTGCATTGATTTTCGAGCCTTGAATGCAGTCACTGTCAAGGATGCTTACCCTTTACCCCTGATCAATGAGTGCCTGGACACTTTGGGTGGCACAAAGTATCTCAGTACATTAGATTTAGCGTCTGGATACTGGCAAATAGAGATGAGTCCTGAAGATAAGCATAAGACTGCCTTTATCACCAAATATGGTCTGTTCCAACATACCAAAATGGGGTTTGGCCTATGTAACGCCCCAGCAACGTTCCAACGCGCCATGCAACTGGTCCTCAGGGGCTTGACATGGAAGGAAGTGTTAGCCTATATTGACGACATCATAGTAGTCGGGTCTAACTTTCATGACCATATTCAAAATCTGAGAAAGGTCTTTGAGCGGATGCGGGAATATAACCTAAAACTCAAGGCACGAAAATGTACTCTGTTTCAAACGGAGGTACTATTCCTGGGAAAGTTGGTGAACGAAGAGGGTATTTCGGTAAATCCAGCTAATGTAGAAGTCGTGATGGAGTGGGAGGTCCCACAAACCGTCCGGGAATTGGAGTCCTTCCTAGGGTTTGTAAACTATCACAGAGAACACATCAAAGATTTTGCTGCGATATCCTCTCCATTATATCAACTTACAGGATCTAAGAGTAGAAAGACAAAGTTTGAATGGGGAAAAACAGCCCAAGAAGCATTTGACAGATTGAAAATATCAATGACACAAGCGCCAGTAATGGGTTTTCCCCGACCTGAAGGAGATTTTATATTAGACACTGACGCATCTGATAAAGCTATTGGTGCAGAACTGATACAAGTCCAAGATGGCCATGAAAGAGTTATTAGTTATGGCAGTTATGCTCTAACACCTGCTCAAAGAAAGTATTGTACCACTCGAAAAGAACTGTTATCTGTAGTGAAGTTTACACGACAATATCGCCATTATTTACTGGGACGAAAATTTATGGTAAGAACCGACCATAATAGTCTTATTTGGTTGATGCGATTCAAACAAATTGAAGGTCAATTGGCTAGATGGTTAGAGGAGCTAAGCCAGTACGACATGGAGATTCAACATAGGCCTGGTAAAAGTCATGGTAACGCCGACGGTTTGTCTAGAATACCAGACGGTTTAGATTATTGTGTACACTATCAGAACGGATGTGATCCAAATAATCTTCCTTGTGGCGGATGCAGTTATTGTATAAGGGCTCATAATCAATGGACTAGATTTGATGCAGACGTAGACGAAGTGGTTCCCTTGGTAGTTCGCCGGGTCACGTCAGAAAATCTACTTGATGTAGATGGGGCAGAGAGTTTGAATAATGAAGGAGAAGGCAATCCCAACCTGGAGAGGTGTGGGACCTGGTTACATACTTATTCACCAAAGACTCTGCGTGAAAAGCAAATGGAAGATCCCGAGCTAGCTACATTGGTAAAGTGGATGGAGCTCAAAGAGCCAGAAGAGAGTGAACTGTATTTGAGTAATCCTACAGTGAAACATTTTTGGTTGTGCAAGTCGCAGTTGGTGATAATAGAGGGTGTCTTACATTATCAGTGGGAATCTCCGTTGGGCAAACGAATGTTATTGATGGTTCCGAGGTCACTCAGACCAGAAGTGCTCTCCCAATGTCATGATAGTCGATTTGCTGGCCATTTTGGTTACATAAAGACCATTTCTAGACTAAAACATTCTTTCATGTGGCATAATATGAGACAGGAGTGTCTTGCATACACAAGTTCATGTCGAGAATGCAGTCGACATAAGAAAGCTCAGACGAAGCCGAAGGCCGCTTTGGGTAGTTTTCATTCTGGTTATCCAATGGAGAGGGTTCACCTTGACATTTTAGGCCCATTTCCAGTAAGTCGCTCTGGAAATCAGTACATTCTGATGATGATAGATCAGTACACCAAATGGGTTGAATGTAGTCCTCTACCCCTTCAAACGGCCGAATTAGTGGCAAGAGCAGCAATCAAAGATTTCTTTGTCCGACTCGGGTGCCCCCTCCAAATCCATACGGATCAGGGAAGACAATTTGACGGGAAACTCTTTCGAGAGATTTGTGAACTTTTAGAAATAGCTAAGACGCGAACCACTCCTTACCATCCATCTGCTAATGGTCAGATTGAACGGTATAACCGCATTTTACTCCCTATGATCCGTTCTTACTTGGGAGGAGTCCCAGAAACATGGGACGAGAATCTGCCTTATTTGGCTGGAGCCATCAGAGCTACAGAAAATAGACAAACTGGTTTTTCTGCAAATATGATGATGCTAGGCAGGGAAGTCATACAGCCAGTTGATTTGATGATGGGAACTGCCTCAGCGAATAGTACCAAAAACACTCCGTATGAGTATGTATCAAACCTACGAAAGACGATCGAAGGTGTTCATGATGTTGCTCGTCACCATTTAAAAGCTGCTCAATGTCGCCAGAAAAGGGACTACGACCTTCGTCTTCGACAACGTACATATGATGTTGGGGACCTTGTATATAAAGTGAATTCAGCCACGAGAATCGGTGAAAGCAATAAGTTAAAGCCAGTTTGGTTAGGACCAATGCTTGTTACGGAAGTTCTTTCGTCAGTGCTGTATAAAATAGCCAATCAGAAGAGAGAAGAAGTTATCCATCATGACAGGTTGAAACTGTGTAAAGATCGGGTCATTCCCATGTGGATTCGACGTAAGCGACATGATTTGTTGAATTTGGAAGGAGATGTTCCCACGGATGATGAGGATCTATTGAATGAAGTCTTTAACTTAACTGGTCCCTCGGATCCAGTAGAATTATTGCCAATTTCCATTCCTGACGAAAATAGTAGTAGTGAAGAAGACGTGGAAGAAGTGACTATGCCCACTCCCCGAACAACCCGAGCTGGCAGACGAATTAATATTCCTGCTTATTTGAAAGATTTTACTTTCTAAATATTAGGATATACAGGGCAAATGCGCATTATGATGTGTTTATCTTGTTCTGTTCATGTAAAATATGTTTGACGATTTGTTGGTTGCTTGTATAATGTCTTCTGTCCTGAGAGATGAGATGTAAATATGGATGAGTATTAGCAACATATGAGTGTATTAGCCCTAATCTGCCTGGGCATCTGCTTTAACGTTATTTCTTAACTACTTTGGACGATGAGAACGGTTTAAGATATTGCAGTTTTGGCCTATGACACTGGTTTAACTATGAGTTATCATGCTTAATCCCTGTGATAACTATGTGCACAATGTATAAATGATGGGTACCTGTTTTACTTTTTAGTTTAGTCAAAAGCAATTAACTTATATAACTCCTTCCTTTCTCGAAGAAAGCAGGGGAATGTGTAGTGACGCGGGAAATCTAGAACATGCGGAAATACACGACTATGCAAATAAAGGTTCGGGGTTGGTCGGAATCACGTGACTAGGGGGACGACGGGGGTTTCGGCGCGAAATACGGACAGTAACTAATTGGACTTTGACAAGTACGGACTAACGTAGCTGTAGGTCGACAGACTGACGGACATTTACCTTATTTTATACAGACGCCCATGCCATAAATATTCCCAATACTTATGTAGAAGCAAAGCTCCATATGATGTTGGTCGGTACAGAGGTGATGTGTGAAGCTTAGGTAGTCTTTTCGTTAGCGCCATCGACGTTCTACGCAAGTCTACTGAAATACCTTTGGTAAGTGATCTTGGACCGAGTTTATTGTGATGTCGTTATTGTTATGGTATTAGATCGAATGTATAATGTATGAAAACTGTAAAAATACTACACAATCTTTGGCGGGATAAAGTATACCATGCCCGTGCTTGTGACATATCATTCGGTTGCTTAGGAACTCCCATTGTGACGTCATGTTTATAACATTTTGACGTCACAACTACTCAATATGCTATCCTTGGAGATTGGCAACAGACATTTAGCGCATCAATTATAAATTTTAACTTTAATTTTAAGTATACATCCATTGTTAACATTGAATCATTTATTCGTTAATTTTGTGGGGCAGCTGATTTAATTATTAAAGACATGATATGATATGCTTCGACCTCTCTTTGCTTGAATGCATTTATGTACAGCTGATATTTACTCCGTATCCGAAAACGTCTCATGGGAGCTGTTGCGCGAAATGAAAGTCCTATGCTTGAAAAGCATGAAAGTATATGACGCTTGAATATGCCGACCACAAATAGAAAACGCTGTGGTGCAAAGCCTTAAACTAGACACGTGGAGACCAAAAATATAATTTGTCAGAGATGGGATTCGAACCCACGCCTGGAGAACCAGACTGCGAGATTAACGCAGCGCCTTAGACCGCTCGGCCATCCTGACTGCTGCACCATGCGGCATGGACGGTGATTTTCATCGGTGGATTTGCTTAATATTGTGCATTTACAAATGAGTACTTGCTCTGTTTTAGGAAAAAGATTAACACCAAGCATTTGAAGTTCCGATGTGTCGGCCACAAAGAGAAAACCATGCAGTGCAATGTCTCAAACTGGACACATGGTGACCAAAAATATCCTTTGTCAGAAGTGGGATTCGAACCCACGCCTGGAGAACCAGACTGCGACCTGAACGCAGCGCCTTAGACCGCTCGGCCATCCTGACTTGTGGATAGTCCTGCCCCGACGGTGATTTTCATTGGTGGATTTGTGTAATATTGCACATTTACAAATGATTACTTTCTCTGTTTTAGGAAAAAGACTACAACCAAGTGTATGACGCTTGAATATGCCAACCACAAATAGAAAACGCTGTCGTGCGAAATGAAAGTCCTAAGCCTATGCTTGAAGTGGAATTTGCATTTGCATGCATGTTACCTTAAGAGCTCGCTTGCGTTCGCCATAACTTGTCAGAAGTGGGATTACTTGCGCTGTTTTAGGAAAAAGACAACAACCAAGTATATGACGCTTGAATATGCCGACCACAAATAGAAAACGCTGTCGTGCAAAGCCTTAAACTGGACACGTGGAGACCAAGAATGTAATTTGTCAGAAGTGGGATTCGAACCCACGCCTGGAGAACCAGACTGCGACCTGAACGCAGCGCCTTAGACCGCTCGGCCATCCTGACTTGTGGACAGTCCTGCCCCGACGATGATTTTCATCGGTGAATTTGTTTAATATTGTACATTTACAAATGATTACTTTCTCTGTTTTGGGGAAAAAGATTAACACCAAGCATTTGAAGTTCCGATATGTCGGCCACAAAGAGAAAACCATGTAGTGCAATGTCTCAAACTGGACACATGGTGACCAAAAATATCCTTTGTCAGAAGTGGGATTGGAACCCACGCCTGGAGAACCAGACTGCAACCTGAACGCAGCGCCTGAGACCGCTCGGCCATCCTGACTTGTGGATAGTCCTGCCCCGACGATGATTTTCATTGGTGAATTTGTTTAATATTGTACATTTACAAATGATTACTTTCTCTGTTTTGGGGAAAAAGATTAACACCAAGCATTTGAAGTTCCGATATGTCGGCCACAAATAGAAAACGTTGTCGTGCAAAACCTTAAACTAGACATGTGGAGATCGCAAATAATTTGGATAGGTGCTACCTAAAAAATGCGAGCGTATATTTATTAATTCAGATTTTCCGAGGGGATACATCTAGATTAATATTCAAAATTAAACTCACTTCGGTTTGCCATCAAGCAATCTTTGGCGGGATAAAGTGTTACTGACGAATGTCAACACAGGGAATATATCAAACGCGTCCTTTGATTGTCCTTTTATTTTTGACGTATCAGGTGGTCGTGACGGGTGACGGGTGACAGGGTGACAGTGTGACGGGGTGACGGGGTGACAGCCGGGTTGACAGGTGACGTTGGTATCTGGACGGTTTGACCTGCGTAAGAACACACAGGACCGTTGGCCAGTTAAACTAAACAAATACGTCAATTATAATACAGTAACTATAACAATCAGACTACCTGTGGCTTTCTATGAAGAAACTTTAGCTTACATAATTGCTATACTTATTAAATACGAGGCACACGACATACTCACTTTGTTTATCCCTGAACATAAAACACAACCTCCCTGTGTGGCGCTAGACAATGAACTACATGTAACAGGTGACAGGTAATAATAGCCTGGCTGCTATATGGCTGAGTGCATTGGCCAGCACGAGTGCACTGGCCCGTAACCAAAACTATGGGCAGCCTAAACATCCATATCTGTCCGTTACACCGGCCCCAAAATGGGGCATAAATTTAACCCATTTAACCAGCAATTCCAAGGACAGAATCCGATACAAATACACATTAAACCAATTGGTGAAAGATCAAACTATACAATTTGTAACAGAAATACATTAAGTAGTAGATCAGAGTACACAAACACACCACTAAAAAACAACCGAATCAATTATAGTAATTAATCTGCATCTACAATTCTATTAATCTGCAGCACCTTCCAAAAGGCACAGTTTCGTAGCTGGTCTAACCAGGCAGGAGGAGCGGGTCCTTAATTTTGCCGACCGCACCACTCCATCCTCCCCGGGTAACACTTCTTCAACGTAACCAATCGGCCATTTGTTTCTCGTGGTTTCCTCCATCAACAGGTCTCCAATCCTCAGGTTGCGTTGCGGTTGGATTGTTGGTAGTTGCACATGTTGTTGATTTCTTTATCTCAAGGTCCAATTGCTTGATATTCCCTAGAGATGGTTGTTCAGGCCACTTTTCTTGTCCTTCACTCATAAAAGTTGGTCCATGTAACCATCGTCTGTTGGCTATCAGTTCATCAGCTGATTGCCCTCTTGACAATTCATCCGCCGGATTCATCTTGGACGGTACGTGTCGCCATTGTTCGGGTCTGGATCTATCATGGATGACTGAAACACGATTGGCGACAAAGGTTTGAAAGCGTTTCTCTTCGTTTCGTATGTAACACAAGACAATCATGCTGTCCGTCCAAAAGACTGACTCCTCCAACTGCATGTCGAGTTCCGCACGAAGCATCCTATCTAACTTGACAGACAAAGCTGCGGCAGACAGTTCCAGACGGGGAATCGTCATCGGCTTTATGGGTGCTAATCGCGACCTTGATAGCAGGAGATGACAATTTACATTTCCATCTGCATCCACAACGAAGAGGTAGCTAGCTGTGCCATACGCTGCTTCTGAAGCATCACTGAAATGATGCAGCTGGTAACTGACTGGGCCTTTCGCTGGCTTAAAACATCTAGTCACTCTGAAATCCGATAGCTTCGGAACGTCCTCACACCAGCGTTGCCACTGTTCTCTGATGCCTTCTGGAATGGCGTCATCCCACTCAAGTTTAAGTCTGGCCAGGTCTTGAAGAAGTTTCTTCGCATTTAACGTGAATGGAGTCACGAATCCTAACGGGTCATACAGTGAGCTTACGATACTGAGGACACCTCTCCTGGTAAGGGGTTTCTCCCTTTGAAACACCTTCAACCCAAACTCATCTAGTTCCGTGTCCCAGTACTGACCAAGTACTCTCTCGCCGGGAAGAATATCACACGTCAGATCCAACTCCCTGGCTTCCTTGGCTCTGTCTTCCGAAGGGATAGTTTCAAGTACACGCCTGTTATTACTCATCCACTTGGTCAGCCTAAAGCCTCCTTTCCGAAGTAAATCGCTCAACTCCGATACCAGCATAATGGCTGATTCCTCACTTTCCACCGACTTCAGGCAGTCGTCAACGTAGAAGTTCTTAAGTACAGTGTTGATAGTCTCAGGATGATAATCAGACTCGTTGTCTATGGCTGTTTTCTTCAGGACAAAGTTGCAGCAGCTCGGACTCCAGGTGCCTCCAAAGAGATGTACCTTCATTCGGTAAACAGTTGGGTCGTTATCCATATTGCCATCTGGCCACCACAGGAATCGCAGTACGTCTCTTTGCTCCGGAATTACACGCACCTGGTGAAACATGGCCGCTACATCCCCCATGATTGCCACTGGCTCTTTTCTGAATCGTAGCAGTACACCAAGCAGGGAGTTTGTCAAATCAGGTCCCTGAAGAATTATATCGTTGAGGCACACACCCTGCTGTTTCGCAGCGCAGTCAAAAACCACCCGCATCTTCCCAGGTTTTCTGGGATTGAAAACGGGGTGATGTGGCAGATACCATGTCGACACTTGATTTTCAAGCTCTTCAACTGCCTCAGCATATCCACTGGTGAGCAAACCTTGCATAGAGGCTGTATACTCCTTGTGTAGATCCGCGTCACGTCGCAATCTCCTTTTCAATCCTTCTAACCTTCTTTCGGCTAACTGGCGGTTCTGTGGCAATTCACTTGATGTCGTCTTAAAGGGAATGGCTAACTCATAATGCCCGTCCTCCTTATGGCTAACAGTGTCTGTCCATATAGCTACAGCCCGCTTGTCATTGACAGACATTTCTGTAATGTCGCTTGTGATATGATCCCAGTTCTCTAGTTTCCAAAACTTCTCCAACTGTCGCTCCAACGTGTCATCAGTTTCAAGGAAGTAAGAAGTCACCGACTCCTCATTCATTGTGCGGCGCTTCAATGACGAGCCCAACGGACCATTCAACGTCCATCCCAGCAGTGTCCTGGTAGCATACGGTTCCCCTGGTCTTCCGCTTCGGACGTCTCTTGGCATGAGAAGGTCCGGATTGTCTTGACCTATGAGCAATGACAGGGAACAATCACTGACTTCAGGTAACTCAAGATTGGCAAGATGAGACCACTGTTTTATATCACACGATCTGCCTACGTGGGTTTCTCTGATAGGTATGCTCTTTCTTGTGAAGACAGTGTCAAGTGGTACATAATCATCGCTATCGACCGCGGCAACGTCAAAAGTGACTATTTGCGTATCCACCTTGTGGTCTTCACTCTCCAAAGTAGTCAACGCTAGTGTACCTTGTTTTCCTTTGAGACCAAGTTTGGCGACCAAATCCGCAGTGCAGAAAGTGCTGGTCGACCCACTGTCTAGTAAGGCATACGTCACCACGTAGTCTGAATCTCTGCTTCCACGAATTCTCACGGGGACGATTGGTAGAGCCACCCTGTTGACACCTACGCCGGTGGCGCTACACTGCACAGCAGGAACACCATCAACGGAAGTGCTGACATTTCTCACACCGTGTTGTTGGGATACAGATGGATCTTCTGTTAGCGGATGCAAGAACTTCGTATGCTTCTTATGACACCCCGGAACGGAACAGGTTCTTCTTAACAGGCATCGACTTGACATGTGACCAGGCAGTAAGCAATTGAAGCAAAGTCGATTTTCCTTAGCAACATTAATCCTGTTGTCTACGCTAAGTCCTGTGAACCGATTACAAGAGAACAAAGCATGAGGCTCGCGACATAAGCAGCACTGTGTAGATGGCTTAACGACGTGTGTTGAAGCGTTGTAGTTTGTGCCGGACATTCGCTTATTTCTGGTCTCGCGGAAATTCGTCTGGCCTTTATCTCTATCTGACTTGGTGAGATGTCCGTAAACTGGGTCGTTACTCTCCGAAGCAGCTTCATCAACAAACTCCACCAACTGTATGATGTGCGGCTGCCCACTCGTCCGCTTTCTTGTGACTTGAACCTCTCGCACCCACCTGGAACGTAAGTACATTGGCATTCTTTCGGCTATTTTTACCATCACACGCTGCGAATTTACCTCAGTGAGATACCCCATGGCTAGCAATGTATCAGAACAATTTCTTAGTTCATCAGCAAAGTCTCGAAGAGCTTCGTTGTCTCTAGCAGCTATCTGAGGACCTTCTGTCACTCGTTTTACCCAGGCTTCGACAATTGCATAGGTATTTCCGAAACGACTCTCTAATAACTCTCTAGCTCTTTTATAACCGATACTTGGTTCGAACATCACACATGATTCAATGACTTGGCTTGCTTTGCCAACACAGTGTTGCAAAAGTCGGTTTAACCTTGCATTGTCGTCTATTGAGTCCCTTTCAACACAGTTATCGAACGCTCTGGCAAACCGCCAATACTTAATTGGATCGCCATCGAAACGAGTAAGTTCTACTTTCGGTAGCTGCATGGACTGTATGAGATGATGTTGCTGCTGCTGGGTTGTGCTCAGCATCCGCAGGAGAGAATCTTGGACGACGGATGATGTCGCCGCTTGACGTGGCGATGGAGGCTCTGTAGCTATCCACTCGGTGGCATCAGGGTTGAGTTTTGATGTCGTCGGACGAATGACGTGATTCACATTGCTGTGAGCAGCCGCGTCGGAGTGCTGGCGACTGACGCGGCTATGTCCAGTCTCCACTTCAGATAAGGCATGCATTTCCGCTTCCGCAACTGCTATGTCTGTCTTCAGCTGTAATGCTGCTTTCTTTTGCTTGATAGCTAGCTCTTCTAGTTCCAAAGCTTGCTGCTGTTCCAAAGCAGCTGCTGCTGCCGCTAATCCAGCTGCCTTGGCAGCTGCTTTTGCTCTGACACTGGATGTTCTAGATGCACGGGAAGAGATCTGGCTGGCAGAGTCCTCAGGTAGTACAAGGTCAGGAGTGATTTGTCCATTTGTAGACCCTTGCAGGCTTTCGACCAACAGTCGTTGAGTTTTCTTCACCTGCATATGCACACAGGCCATATAATGATCAGAGTCGCTTATCTCAACTTCATCAATGAGCAGCGCATGATATTTGCGATGCACATCATCGAGCTCTATCATGGCAGCATCCAACACTTCATTTTGTCTCTGTAACTGTTGTCGTGTTTCCGACAACTCTGTGTTACAGTTTAACAGTTCTTTAATGTCATTACATATACGCGTCACTTTAGCCTTGTAACCTCCTCGCCGTTTCCTAAGGCGTTCCAGGTCATACAATTGCGTTTCGTCTACATCTGCAGTCGTCAAATGGGGTTCACCAACCTTTGACATGTCGACAGTTTATAGTGTCATCGGCGTTCCATACAATGAAACAAAGTCAAACTGTTACTGACGAATGTCAACACAGGGAATATATCAAACGCGTCCTTTGATTGTCCTTTTATTTTTGACGTATCAGGTGGTCGTGACGGGTGACGGGTGACAGGGTGACAGTGTGACGGGGTGACGGGGTGACAGCCGGGTTGACAGGTGACGTTGGTATCTGGACGGTTTGACCTGCGTAAGAACACACAGGACCGTTGGCCAGTTAAACTAAACAAATACGTCAATTATAATACAGTAACTATAACAATCAGACTACCTGTGGCTTTCTATGAAGAAACTTTAGCTTACATAATTGCTATACTTATTAAATACGAGGCACACGACATACTCACTTTGTTTATCCCTGAACATAAAACACAACCTCCCTGTGTGGCGCTAGACAATGAACTACATGTAACAGGTGACAGGTAATAATAGCCTGGCTGCTATATGGCTGAGTGCATTGGCCAGCACGAGTGCACTGGCCCGTAACCAAAACTATGGGCAGCCTAAACATCCATATCTGTCCGTTACATAAAGTATACCATGCCCGTGCTTGTGACATATCATTCGGTTGCTTAGGAACTCCCATTGTGACGTCATGTTTATAACATTTTGACGTCACAACTACTCAATATGCTATCCTTGGAGATTGGCAACAGACATTTAACGCATCAATTATAAATTTTAACTTTAATTTTAAGTATACATTCATTGTTAACATTGAATCATTTATTCGTTAATTTTGTGGGGCAGCTGATTTAATTATTAAAGACATGATATGATATGCTTCGACCTCTCTTTGCTTGAATACATTTATGTACAGCTGATATTTACTCCGTATCCGAAAACGTCTCATGGGAGCTGTTGCGCGAAATGAAAGTCCTATAAGCCTATGCTTGAAATGGAATTTGAATATGCATGCATGTTACCTTAAGAGCTCGCTTGCGTTCGCCATAATTTGTCAGAAGTGGGATTACTTGCGCTGTTTTAGGAAAAAGACAACAACCAAGTATATGACGCTTGAATACGCCGACCACAAATAGAAAACGCTGTCGTGCAAAGCCTTAAACTAGACACGAGGAGACCCAAAATATAATTTGTCAGAAGTGGGATTCGAACCCACGCCTGGAGAACCAGACTGCGACCTGAACGCAGCGCCTTAGACCGCTCGGCCATCCTGACTGCTGCACCATGCGGCATGGACGGTGATTTTCATCGGTGGATTTGTTTAATATTGTGCATTTACAAATGAGTACTTGCTCTGTTTTAGGAAAAAGATTAAAACCAAGCATTTGAAGCTCCGATATGTCGGCCACAAATAGAAAACGCTGTCGTGCAAAGCCTTAAACTAGACACGAGGAGACCAAAAATATAATTTGTCAGAAGTGGGATTCGAACCCACGCCTGGAGAACCAGACTGCGACCTGAACGCAGCGCCTTAGACCGCTCGGCCATCCTGACTGCTGCACCATGCGGCATGGACGGTGATTTTCATCGGTGGATTTGTTTAATATTGTGCATTTACAAATGAGTACTTGCTCTGTTTTAGGAAAAAGATTAAAACCAAGCATTTGAAGCTCCGATATGTCGGCCACAAATAGAAAACGCTGTCGTGCAAAGCCTTAAACTAGACACGAGGAGACCAAAAATATAATTTGTCAGAAGTGGGATTCGAACCCACGCCTGGAGAACCAGACTGCGACCTGAACGCAGCGCCTTAGACCGCTCGGCCATCCTGACTTGTGGATAGTCCTGCCCCGACGATGATTTTCATCGGTGAATTTGTTTAATATTGTGCATTTACAAATGAGTACTTGCTCTGTTTCAGGAAAAAGATTAAAACCAAGCATTTGAAGTTCCGATGTGTCGGCCACAAAGAGAAAACCATGTAGTGCAATGTCTCAAACTGGACACATGGTGACCAAAAATATCCTTTGTCAGAAGTGGGATTCGAACCCACGCCTGGAGAACCAGACTGCGACCTGAACGCAGCGCCTTAGACCGCTCGGCCATCCTGACTTGTGGATAGTCCTGCCCCGACGGTGATTTTCATTGGTGGATTTGTGTAATATTGCACATTTACAAATGATTACTTTCTCTGTTTTAGGAAAAAGACTACAACCAAGTGTATGACGCTTGAATATGCCAACCACAAATAGAAAACGCTGTCGCGCGAAATGAAAGTCCTAAGCCTATGCTTGAAGTGGAATTTGCATTTGCATGCATGTTACCTTAAGAGCTCGCTGGCGTTCGCCATAATTTGTCAGAAGTGGGATTACTTGCGCTGTTTTAGGAAAAAGACAACAACCAAGTATATGACGCTTGAATATGCCGACCACAAATAGAAAACGCTGTCGTGCAAAGCCTTAAACTGGACACCAAGAATGCAATTTGTCAGAAGTGGGATTCGAACCCACGCCTGGAGAACCAGACTGCGACCTGAACGCAGCGCCTTAGACCGCTCGGCCATCCTGACTTGTGGATAGTCCTGCCCCGACGATGATTTTCATCGGTGAATTTGTTTAATATTGTACATTTACAAATGATTACTTTCTCTGTTTTGGGGAAAAAGATTAACACCAAGCATTTAAAGTTCCGATATGTCGGCCACAAAGAGAAAACCATGTAGTGCAATGTCTCAAACTGGACACATGGTGACCAAAAATATCCTTTGTCAGAAGTGGGATTGGAACCCACGCCTGGAGAACCAGACTGCAACCTGAACGCAGCGCCTGAGACCGCTCGGCCATCCTGACTTGTGGATAGTCCTGCCCCGACGATGATTTTCATTGGTGAATTTGTTTAATATTGTACATTTACAAATGATTACTTTCTCTGTTTTGGGGAAAAAGATTAACACCAAGCATTTGAAGTTCCGATATGTCGGCCACAAATAGAAAACGCTGTCGTGCAAAACCTTAAACTAGACACGTGGAGATCACAAATAATATGGATAGGTGCTACCTAAAAAATGCGAGCGTATATTTATTAATTCAGATTTTCCGAGGGGATACATCTAGATTAATATTCAAAATTAAACTCACTTCGGTTTGCCATCAAGCAATCTTTGGCGGGATAAAGTATACCATGCCCGTGCTTGTGACATATCATTCGGTTGCTTAGGAACTCCCATTGTGACGTCATGTTTATAACATTTTGACGTCACAACTACTCAATATGCTATCCTTGGAGATTGGCAACAGACATTTAGCGCATCAATTATAAATTTTAACTTTAATTTTAAGTATACATCCATTGTTAACATTGAATCATTTATTCGTTAATTTTGTGGGGCAGCTGATTTAATTATTAAAGACATGATATGATATGCTTCGACCTCTCTTTGCTTGAATACATTTATGTACAGCTGATATTTACTCCGTATCCGAAAACGTCTCATGGGAGCTGTTGCGCGAAATGAAAGTCCTATAAGCCTATGCTTGAAATGGAATTTGAATATGCATGCATGTTACCTTGAGAGCTCGCTTGCGTTCGCCATAATTTGTCAGAAGTGGCATTACTTGCGCTGTTTTAGGAAAAAGACAACAACCAAGTATATGACGCTTGAATATGCCGACCACAAATAGAAAACGCTGTCGTGCAAAGCCTTAAACTAGACACGTGGAGACCAAAAATATAATTTGTCAGAAGTGGGATTCGAACCCACGCCTGGAGAACCAGACTGCGACCTGAACGCAGCGCCTTAGACCGCTCGGCCATCCTGACTGCTGCACCATGCGGCCTGGACGGTGATTTTCATCGGTGGATTTGTTTAATATTGTACATTTACAAATGATTACTTGCTCTGTTTTAGGAAAAAGATTAACACCAAGCATTTGAAGTTCCGATGTGTCGGCCACAAAGAGAAAACCATGCAGTGCAATGTCTCAAACTGGACACATGGTGACCAAAAATATCCTTTGTCAGAAGTGGGATTCGAACCCACGCCTGGAGAACCAGACTGCGACCTGAACGCAGCGCCTTAGACCGCTCGGCCATCCTGACTTGTGGATAGTCCTGCCCCGACGATGATTTTCATTGGTGAATTTGTTTAATATTGTACATTTACAAATGATTACTTTCCCCGTTTTGGGGAAAAAGATTAACACCAAGCATTTGAAGTTCCGATGTGTCGGCCACAAAGAGAAAACCATGTAGTGCAATGTCTCAAACTGGACACATGGTGACCAAAAATATCCTTTGTCAGAGGTGGGATTGGAATCCACGCCTGGAGAACCAGACTGCAACCTGAACGCAGCGCCTGAGACCGCTCGGCCATCCTGACTTGTGGATAGTCCTGCCCCGACGATGATTTTCATTGGTGAATTTGTTTAATATTGTACATTTACAAATGATTACTTTCTCTGTTTTGGGGAAAAAGACTAACACCAAGCATTTGAAGTTCCGATGTGTCGGCCACAAATAGAAAACGCTGTCGTGCAAAACCTTAAACTAGACACGTGGAGATCACAAATAATATGGATAGGTGCTACCTAAAAAATGCGAGCCTATATTTATTAATTCAGATTTTCCGAGGGGATACATCTAGATTAATATTCAAAATTAAACTCACTTCGGTTTGCCATCAAGCAATCTTTGGCGGGATAAAGTATACCATGCCCGTGCTTGTGACATATCATTCGGTTGCTTAGGAACTCCCATTGTGACGTCATGTTTATAACATTTTGACGTCACAACTACTCAATATGCTATCCTTGGAGATTGGCAACAGACATTTAGCGCATCAATTATAAATTTTAACTTTAATTTTAAGTATACATCCATTGTTAACATTGAATCATTTATTCGTTAATTTTGTGGGGCAGCTGATTTAATTATTAAAGACATGATATGATATGCTTCGACCTCTCTTTGCTTGAATACATTTATGTACAGCTGATATTTACTCCGTATCCGAAAACGTCTCATGGGAGCTGTTGCGCGAAATGAAAGTCCTATAAGCCTATGCTTGAAATGGAATTTGAATATGCATGCATGTTACCTTGAGAGCTCGCTTGCGTTCGCCATAATTTGTCAGAAGTGGGATTACTTGCGCTGTTTTAGGAAAAAGACAACAACCAAGTATATGACGCTTGAATACGCCGACCACAAATAGAAAACGCTGTCGTGCAAAGCCTTAAACTAGACACGAGGAGACCCAAAATATAATTTGTCAGAAGTGGGATTCGAACCCACGCCTGGAGAACCAGACTGCGACCTGAACGCAGCGCCTTAGACCGCTCGGCCATCCTGACTGCTGCACCATGCGGCATGGACGGTGATTTTCATCGGTGGATTTGTTTAATATTGTGCATTTACAAATGAGTACTTGCTCTGTTTTAGGAAAAAGATTAAAACCAAGCATTTGAAGCTCCGATATGTCGGCCACAAATAGAAAACGCTGTCGTGCAAAGCCTTAAACTAGACACGAGGAGACCAAAAATATAATTTGTCAGAAGTGGGATTCGAACCCACGCCTGGAGAACCAGACCGCGACCTGAACGCAGCGCCTTAGACCGCTCGGCCATCCTGACTGCTGCACCATGCGGCATGGACGGTGATTTTCATCGGTGGATTTGTTTAATATCGTGCATTTACAAATGAGTACTTGCTCTGTTTTAGGAAAAAGATTAAAACCAAGCATTTGAAGTTCAGATGTGTCGGCCACAAAGAGAAAACCATGTAGTGCAATGTCTCAAACTGGACACATGGTGACCAAAAATATCCTTTGTCAGAAGTGGGATTCGAACCCACGCCTGGAGAACCAGACTGCGACCTGAACGCAGCGCCTTAGACCGCTCGGCCATCCTGACTTGTGGATAGTCCTGCCCCGACGATGATTTTCATTGGTGGATTTGTGTAATATTGCACATTTACAAATGATTACTTTCTCTGTTTTAGGAAAAAGACTACAACCAAGTGTATGACGCTTGAATATGCCAACCACAAATAGAAAACGCTGTCGTGCGAAATGAAAGTCCTAAGCCTATGCTTGAAGTGGAATTTGAATATGCATGCATGTTACCTTAAGAGCTCGCTTGCGTTCGCCATAATTTGTCAGAAGTGGGATTACTTGCGCTGTTTTAGGAAAAAGACAACAACCAAGTATATGACGCTTGAATATGCCGACCACAAATAGAAAACGCTGTCGTGCAAAGCCTTAAACTGGACACGTGGAGACCAAGAATATAATTTGTCAGAAGTGGGATTCGAACCCACGCCTGGAGAACCAGACTGCGACCTGAACGCAGCGCTTTAGACCGCTCGGCCACCCTGACTTGTGGATAGTCCTGCCCCGACGGTGATTTTCATTGGTGAATTTGTTTAATATTGTACATTTACAAATGATTACTTGCTCTGTTTTAGGAAAAAGATTAACACCAAGCATTTGAAGTTCCGATATGTCGGCCACAAAGAGAAAACCATGTAGTGCAATGTCTCAATCTGGACACATGGTGACCAAAAATATCCTTTGTCAGAAGTGGGATTGGAATCCACGCCTGGAGAACCAGACTGCGACCTGAACGCAGCGCCTTAAGGCCATGATACATCTAAAAAATGTCGGTAACTTTTTTAGGATACATCTAATCCGAGACTCGCAACCCTTAATCCCTTAAATTTGGCGCCAATATTCCACCATGGCTGAGACTCGCAGAGAAGTCACATGATTCCCAAATCACATGACCACATCTCGATTTCTCATTGGTTGTACATGTAATACTAATGATGTGGAAACTTTGTGTCCCAATCTGTCTCAATCTGGACACATGGTGACCAAAAATATCCTTTGTCAGAAGTGGGATTGGAATCCACGCCTGGAGAACCAGACTGCGACCTGAACGCAGCGCCTTAAGGCCATGATACATCTAAAAAATGTCGGTAACTTTTTTAGGATACATCTAATCCGAGACTCGCAACCCTTAATCCCTTAAATTTGGCGCCAATATTCCACCATGGCTGAGACTCGCAGAGAAGTCACATGATTCCCAAATCACATGACCACATCTCGATTTCTCATTGGTTGTACATGTAATACTAATGATGTGGAAACTTTGTGTCCCAAATTCAAACATGTTGATACTTCGGAAACAATGTTTCGGTCACAAAGTTACCGAAACTTTGCCAGATTATCATGAGCTAACCGCTTGGCCATCCTGACTTGTGGATAGTCCTGCCCAGACGGTGATTTTCATTGGTGGATTTGCGTAATATTGCACATTTACAAATGATTAGTTGTACTGTTTTAGGAAAAGACTACAACCAAGTGTATGACAATTTAATTTTATATATACATCCATTGTTAACATTGAATCATTTATTCGTTGATTTTGTGGGGCAGCTGATTTAATTATAAAAGACATGATATGATATGCTTCGATCTCTCTTTGCTTGAATACATTTATGTACAGCTGATATTTACTCCGAATCCGAAAACGTCTCATGGGAGCTGTTGCGCGAAATGAAAGTCCTAAGCCTATGCTTGAAGTGGAATTTGAATATGCATGCATGTTACCTTAAGAGCTCGCTTGCGTTCGCCATAATTTGTCAGAAGTGGGATTACTTGCGCTGTTTTAGGAAAAAGACAACAACCACGTATATGACGCTTGAATATGCCGACCACAAATAAAAACGCTGTCGTGCAAAGCCTTAAACTGGACACGTTGAGACCAAAAATATAATTTGTCAGAAGTGGGATTCTAACCCACGCCTGGAGAACCAAACTGCGACCTGAACGCAGCGCCTTAGACCGCTCGGCCATCCTGATTTGTGGATAGTCCTGCCCCGACGATGATTTTCATTGGTGAATTTGTTTAATATTGTACATTTACAAATGATTACTTGCTCTGTTTTAGAAAAAAGATTAACACCCAGCATTTGAAGTTCCGATATGTCGGCCACAAATAGAAAACGTTGTCGTGCAAAACCTTAAACTAGACATGTGGAGATCACAAATAATTTGGATAGGTGCTACCTAAAAAATGCGAGCGTATATTTATTAATTCAGATTTTCCGAGGGGATACATCTAGATTAATATTCAAAATTAAACTCACTTCGGTTTGCCATCAAGCAATCTTTGGCGGGATAAAGTATACCATGCCCGTGCTTGTGACATATCATTCGGTTGCTTAGGAACTCCCATTGTGACGTCATGTTTATAACATTTTGACGTCACAACTACTCAATATGCTATCCTTGGAGATTGGCAACAGACATTTAACGCATCAATTATAAATTTTAACTTTAATTTTAAGTATACATTCATTGTTAACATTGAATCATTTATTCGTTAATTTTGTGGGGCAGCTGATTTAATTATTAAAGACATGATATGATATGCTTCGACCTCTCTTTGCTTGAATACATTTATGTACAGCTGATATTTACTCCGTATCCGAAAACGTCTCATGGGAGCTGTTGCGCGAAATGAAAGTCCTATAAGCCTATGCTTGAAATGGAATTTGAATATGCATGCATGTTACCTTAAGAGCTCGCTTGCGTTCGCCATAATTTGTCAGAAGTGGGATTACTTGCGCTGTTTTAGGAAAAAGACAACAACCAAGTATATGACGCTTGAATACGCCGACCACAAATAGAAAACGCTGTCGTGCAAAGCCTTAAACTAGACACGAGGAGACCCAAAATATAATTTGTCAGAAGTGGGATTCGAACCCACGCCTGGAGAACCAGACTGCGACCTGAACGCAGCGCCTTAGACCGCTCGGCCATCCTGACTGCTGCACCATGCGGCATGGACGGTGATTTTCATCGGTGGATTTGTTTAATATTGTGCATTTACAAATGAGTACTTGCTCTGTTTTAGGAAAAAGATTAAAACCAAGCATTTGAAGCTCCGATATGTCGGCCACAAATAGAAAACGCTGTCGTGCAAAGCCTTAAACTAGACACGAGGAGACCAAAAATATAATTTGTCAGAAGTGGGATTCGAACCCACGCCTGGAGAACCAGACTGCGACCTGAACGCAGCGCCTTAGACCGCTCGGCCATCCTGACTGCTGCACCATGCGGCATGGACGGTGATTTTCATCGGTGGATTTGTTTAATATTGTGCATTTACAAATGAGTACTTGCTCTGTTTTAGGAAAAAGATTAAAACCAAGCATTTGAAGCTCCGATATGTCGGCCACAAATAGAAAACGCTGTCGTGCAAAGCCTTAAACTAGACACGAGGAGACCAAAAATATAATTTGTCAGAAGTGGGATTCGAACCCCCGCCTGGAGAACCAGACTGCGACCTGAACGCAGCGCCTTAGACCGCTCGGCCATCCTGACTTGTGGATAGTCCTGCCCCGACGATGATTTTCATCGGTGAATTTGTTTAATATTGTGCATTTACAAATGAGTACTTGCTCTGTTTCAGGAAAAAGATTAAAACCAAGCATTTGAAGTTCCGATGTGTCGGCCACAAAGAGAAAACCATGTAGTGCAATGTCTCAAACTGGACACATGGTGACCAAAAATATCCTTTGTCAGAAGTGGGATTCGAACCCACGCCTGGAGAACCAGACTGCGACCTGAACGCAGCGCCTTAGACCGCTCGGCCATCCTGACTTGTGGATAGTCCTGCCCCGACGGTGATTTTCATTGGTGGATTTGTGTAATATTGCACATTTACAAATGATTACTTTCTCTGTTTTAGGAAAAAGACTACAACCAAGTGTATGACGCTTGAATATGCCAACCACAAATAGAAAACGCTGTCGCGCGAAATGAAAGTCCTAAGCCTATGCTTGAAGTGGAATTTGCATTTGCATGCATGTTACCTTAAGAGCTCGCTGGCGTTCGCCATAATTTGTCAGAAGTGGGATTACTTGCGCTGTTTTAGGAAAAAGACAACAACCAAGTATATGACGCTTGAATATGCCGACCACAAATAGAAAACGCTGTCGTGCAAAGCCTTAAACTGGACACCAAGAATGCAATTTGTCAGAAGTGGGATTCGAACCCACGCCTGGAGAACCAGACTGCGACCTGAACGCAGCGCCTTAGACCGCTCGGCCATCCTGACTTGTGGATAGTCCTGCCCCGACGATGATTTTCATCGGTGAATTTGTTTAATATTGTACATTTACAAATGATTACTTTCTCTGTTTTGGGGAAAAAGATTAACACCAAGCATTTAAAGTTCCGATATGTCGGCCACAAAGAGAAAACCATGTAGTGCAATGTCTCAAACTGGACACATGGTGACCAAAAATATCCTTTGTCAGAAGTGGGATTGGAACCCACGCCTGGAGAACCAGACTGCAACCTGAACGCAGCGCCTGAGACCGCTCGGCCATCCTGACTTGTGGATAGTCCTGCCCCGACGATGATTTTCATTGGTGAATTTGTTTAATATTGTACATTTACAAATGATTACTTTCTCTGTTTTGGGGAAAAAGATTAACACCAAGCATTTGAAGTTCCGATATGTCGGCCACAAATAGAAAACGCTGTCGTGCAAAACCTTAAACTAGACACGTGGAGATCACAAATAATATGGACAGGTGCTACCTAAAAAATGCGAGCGTATATTTATTAATTCAGATTTTCCGAGGGGATACATCTAGATTAATATTCAAAATTAAACTCACTTCGGTTTGCCATCAAGCAATCTTTGGCGGGATAAAGTATACCATGCCCGTGCTTGTGACATATCATTCGGTTGCTTAGGAACTCCCATTGTGACGTCATGTTTATAACATTTTGACGTCACAACTACTCAATATGCTATCCTTGGAGATTGGCAACAGACATTTAGCGCATCAATTATAAATTTTAACTTTAATTTTAAGTATACATCCATTGTTAACATTGAATCATTTATTCGTTAATTTTGTGGGGCAGCTGATTTAATTATTAAAGACATGATATGATATGCTTCGACCTCTCTTTGCTTGAATACATTTATGTACAGCTGATATTTACTCCGTATCCGAAAACGTCTCATGGGAGCTGTTGCGCGAAATGAAAGTCCTATAAGCCTATGCTTGAAATGGAATTTGAATATGCATGCATGTTACCTTGAGAGCTCGCTTGCGTTCGCCATAATTTGTCAGAAGTGGCATTACTTGCGCTGTTTTAGGAAAAAGACAACAACCAAGTATATGACGCTTGAATATGCCGACCACAAATAGAAAACGCTGTCGTGCAAAGCCTTAAACTAGACACGTGGAGACCAAAAATATAATTTGTCAGAAGTGGGATTCGAACCCACGCCTGGAGAACCAGACTGCGACCTGAACGCAGCGCCTTAGACCGCTCGGCCATCCTGACTGCTGCACCATGCGGCCTGGACGGTGATTTTCATCGGTGGATTTGTTTAATATTGTACATTTACAAATGATTACTTGCTCTGTTTTAGGAAAAAGATTAACACCAAGCATTTGAAGTTCCGATGTGTCGGCCACAAAGAGAAAACCATGCAGTGCAATGTCTCAAACTGGACACATGGTGACCAAAAATATCCTTTGTTAGAAGTGGGATTCGAACCCACGCCTGGAGAACCAGACTGCGACCTGAACGCAGCGCCTTAGACCGCTCGGCCATCCTGACTTGTGGATAGTCCTGCCCCGACGATGATTTTCATTGGTGAATTTGTTTAATATTGTACATTTACAAATGATTACTTTCCCTGTTTTGGGGAAAAAGATTAACACCAAGCATTTGAAGTTCCGATGTGTCGGCCACAAAGAGAAAACCATGTAGTGCAATGTCTCAAACTGGACACATGGTGACCAAAAATATCCTTTGTCAGAGGTGGGATTGGAATCCACGCCTGGAGAACCAGACTGCAACCTGAACGCAGCGCCTGAGACCGCTCGGCCATCCTGACTTGTGGATAGTCCTGCCCCGACGATGATTTTCATTGGTGAATTTGTTTAATATTGTACATTTACAAATGATTACTTTCTCTGTTTTGGGGAAAAAGACTAACACCAAGCATTTGAAGTTCCGATGTGTCGGCCACAAATAGAAAACGCTGTCGTGCAAAACCTTAAACTAGACACGTGGAGATCACAAATAATATGGATAGGTGCTACCTAAAAAATGCGAGCCTATATTTATTAATTCAGATTTTCCGAGGGGATACATCTAGATTAATATTCAAAATTAAACTCACTTCGGTTTGCCATCAAGCAATCTTTGGCGGGATAAAGTATACCATGCCCGTGCTTGTGACATATCATTCGGTTGCTTAGGAACTCCCATTGTGACGTCATGTTTATAACATTTTGACGTCACAACTACTCAATATGCTATCCTTGGAGATTGGCAACAGACATTTAGCGCATCAATTATAAATTTTAACTTTAATTTTAAGTATACATCCATTGTTAACATTGAATCATTTATTCGTTAATTTTGTGGGGCAGCTGATTTAATTATTAAAGACATGATATGATATGCTTCGACCTCTCTTTGCTTGAATACATTTATGTACAGCTGATATTTACTCCGTATCCGAAAACGTCTCATGGGAGCTGTTGCGCGAAATGAAAGTCCTATAAGCCTATGCTTGAAATGGAATTTGAATATGCATGCATGTTACCTTGAGAGCTCGCTTGCGTTCGCCATAATTTGTCAGAAGTGGGATTACTTGCGCTGTTTTAGGAAAAAGACAACAACCAAGTATATGACGCTTGAATACGCCGACCACAAATAGAAAACGCTGTCGTGCAAAGCCTTAAACTAGACACGAGGAGACCCAAAATATAATTTGTCAGAAGTGGGATTCGAACCCACGCCTGGAGAACCAGACTGCGACCTGAACGCAGCGCCTTAGACCGCTCGGCCATCCTGACTGCTGCACCATGCGGCATGGACGGTGATTTTCATCGGTGGATTTGTTTAATATTGTGCATTTACAAATGAGTACTTGCTCTGTTTTAGGAAAAAGATTAAAACCAAGCATTTGAAGCTCCGATATGTCGGCCACAAATAGAAAACGCTGTCGTGCAAAGCCTTAAACTAGACACGAGGAGACAAAAAATATAATTTGTCAGAAGTGGGATTCGAACCCACGCCTGGAGAACCAGACTGCGACCTGAACGCAGCGCCTTAGACCGCTCGGCCATCCTGACTGCTGCACCATGCGGCATGGACGGTGATTTTCATCGGTGGATTTGTTTAATATCGTGCATTTACAAATGAGTACTTGCTCTGTTTTAGGAAAAAGATTAAAACCAAGCATTTGAAGTTCAGATGTGTCGGCCACAAAGAGAAAACCATGTAGTGCAATGTCTCAAACTGGACACATGGTGACCAAAAATATCCTTTGTCAGAAGTGGGATTCGAACCCACGCCTGGAGAACCAGACTGCGACCTGAACGCAGCGCCTTAGACCGCTCGGCCATCCTGACTTGTGGATAGTCCTGCCCCGACGGTGATTTTCATTGGTGGATTTGTGTAATATTGCACATTTACAAATGATTACTTTCTCTGTTTTAGGAAAAAGACTACAACCAAGTGTATGACGCTTGAATATGCCAACCACAAATAGAAAACGCTGTCGTGCGAAATGAAAGTCCTAAGCCTATGCTTGAAGTGGAATTTGAATATGCATGCATGTTACCTTAAGAGCTCGCTTGCGTTCGCCATAATTTGTCAGAAGTGGGATTACTTGCGCTGTTTTAGGAAAAAGACAACAACCAAGTATATGACGCTTGAATATGCCGACCACAATTAGAAAACGCTGTCGTGCAAAGCCTTAAACTGGACACGTGGAGACCAAGAATATAATTTGTCAGAAGTGGGATTCGAACCCACGCCTGGAGAACCAGACTGCGACCTGAACGCAGCGCTTTAGACCGCTCGGCCACCCTGACTTGTGGATAGTCCTGCCCCGACGGTGATTTTCATTGGTGAATTTGTTTAATATTGTACATTTACAAATGATTACTTGCTCTGTTTTAGGAAAAAGATTAACACCAAGCATTTGAAGTTCCGATATGTCGGCCACAAAGAGAAAACCATGTAGTGCAATGTCTCAATCTGGACACATGGTGACCAAAAATATCCTTTGTCAGAAGTGGGATTGGAATCCACGCCTGGAGAACCAGACTGCGACCTGAACGCAGCGCCTTAAGGCCATGATACATCTAAAAAATGTCGGTAACTTTTTTAGGATACATCTAATCCGAGACTCGCAACCCTTAATCCCTTAAATTTGGCGCCAATATTCCACCATGGCTGAGACTCGCAGAGAAGTCACATGATTCCCAAATCACATGACCACATCTCGATTTCTCATTGGTTGTACATGTAATACTAATGATGTGGAAACTTTGTGTCCCAATCTGTCTCAATCTGGACACATGGTGACCAAAAATATCCTTTGTCAGAAGTGGGATTGGAATCCACGCCTGGAGAACCAGACTGCGACCTGAACGCAGCGCCTTAAGGCCATGATACATCTAAAAAATGTCGGTAACTTTTTTAGGATACATCTAATCCGAGACTCGCAACCCTTAATCCCTTAAATTTGGCGCCAATATTCCACCATGGCTGAGACTCGCAGAGAAGTCACATGATTCCCAAATCACATGACCACATCTCGATTTCTCATTGGTTGTACATGTAATACTAATGATGTGGAAACTTTGTGTCCCAAATTCAAACATGTTGATACTTCGGAAACAATGTTTCGGTCACAAAGTTACCGAAACTTTGCCAGATTATCATGAGCTAACCGCTTGGCCATCCTGACTTGTGGATAGTCCTGCCCAGACGGTGATTTTCATTGGTGGATTTGCGTAATATTGCACATTTACAAATGATTAGTTGTACTGTTTTAGGAAAAGACTACAACCAAGTGTATGACAATTTAATTTTATATATACATCCATTGTTAACATTGAATCATTTATTCGTTGATTTTGTGGGGCAGCTGATTTAATTATAAAAGACATGATATGATATGCTTCGATCTCTCTTTGCTTGAATACATTTATGTACAGCTGATATTTACTCCGAATCCGAAAACGTCTCATGGGAGCTGTTGCGCGAAATGAAAGTCCTAAGCCTATGCTTGAAGTGGAATTTGAATATGCATGCATGTTACCTTAAGAGCTCGCTTGCGTTCGCCATAATTTGTCAGAAGTGGGATTACTTGCGCTGTTTTAGGAAAAAGACAACAACCACGTATATGACGCTTGAATATGCCGACCACAAATAAAAACGCTGTCGTGCAAAGCCTTAAACTGGACACGTTGAGACCAAAAATATAATTTGTCAGAAGTGGGATTCTAACCCACGCCTGGAGAACCAAACTGCGACCTGAACGCAGCGCCTTAGACCGCTCGGCCATCCTGATTTGTGGATAGTCCTGCCCCGACGATGATTTTCATTGGTGAATTTGTTTAATATTGTACATTTACAAATGATTACTTGCTCTGTTTTAGAAAAAAGATTAACACCCAGCATTTGAAGTTCCGATATGTCGGCCACAAAGAGAAAACCATGTAGTGCAATGTCTCAATCTGGACACATGGTGACCAAAAATATCCTTTGTCAGAAGTGGGATTGGAATCCACGCCTGGAGAACCAGACTGCGACCTGAACGCAGCGCCTTAAGGCCATGATACATCTAAAAAATGTCGGTAACTTTTTTAGGATACATCTGATCCGAGACTCGCACCCTATAACCCCTTAAATTTGGCGCCAATATTTCACCATGGCTGAGACTCGCAGAGAAGTCACATGATTCCCAAATCACATGACCACATCTCGATTTCTCATTGGTTGTACATGTAATACTAATGATGTGGAAACTTTGTGTCCCAAATTCAAACATGTTGATACTTCGGAAACAATGTTTCGGTCACAAAGTTACCGAAACATTGCCAATTTATCATGAGCTAACCGCTTGGCCATCCTGACTTGTGGATAGTCCTGCCCAGACGGTGATTTTCATTGGTGGATTTGTGTAATATTGCACATTTACAAATGATTAATTGTACTGTTTTAGGAAAAGACTACAACCAAGTGTATGACAATTTAATTTTATATATACATCCATTGTTAACATTGAATCATTTATTCGTTAATTTTGTTGGGCAGCTGATTTAATTATAAAAGACATGATATGATATGATTCGATCTCTCTTTGCTTGAATACATTTATGTACAGCTGATATTTACTCCGAATCCGAAAACGTCTCATGGGAGCTGTTGCGCGAAATGAAAGTCCTAAGCCTATGCTTGAAGTGGAATTTGAATATGCATGCATGTTACCTTAAGAGCTCGCTTGCGTTCGCCATAATTTGTCAGAAGTGGGATTACTTGCGCTGTTTTAGGAAAAAGACAACAACCAAGTATATGACGCTTGAATATGTCGACCACAAATAAAAACCGCTGTCGTGCAAAGCCTAAAAATGGACACGTTGAGACCAAAATTATAATTTGTCAGAAGTGGGATTCGAACCCACGCCTGGAGAACCAGACTGCGACCTGAACGCAGGGCCTTAGACCGCTCGGCCATCCTGACTTGTGGATAGTCCTGCCCCGACGGTGATTTTCGTTGGTGAATTTGTTTAATATTGTACATTTACAAATGATTACTTTCTCTGTTTTACGAAAAAGACTATATGAGGCTTGAATATGTCGGCCACAAATAGAAAACGCTGTCGTGCAAAGCCCTAAACTAGACACGTGGAGATCACAAATAATATGGATAGGTGCTACCTAAAAAATGCGAGCGTATATTTATTAATTCAGATTTTTCGAGGTGTGACAGGGTCAGTTTTTATGGTATTTCGGATTTGCAGAGGTGACACCTAGTGGTGCTCTGTGATAATATGTTGCTTAAAAGTGTCGCCATCTATTGGTAGCCTCTTTTTTGTTATGTGCTGCCATCTGGCGAGGCACCGCCCGTGAACATCCGTTTCCGCCTAGAGAGATGCCCTTGGTCTCAAGTTGCTCGACGAGCAAGACGTGTTTTGCTTAGAGACTCGCATCAACAGTTTTAGCCATTTGAGTTACAATTTGGTGTCAGAAGTGGGGTCAGGGCGTTGGCAGGTGACAATCACAGTTAATTTGGAGGATGGCGGAACATCAGACCATATGACCGATGACAAGCAACGACCAGACGTTGACAGGATGATGATGGGATCAACAATCAAGTGCCAGCCAGACGTCATCATTGACATCAACAGAAACGAAGCCGTTCAGCTGTAGGATGGATCGCCCGACCCAACATCAGATCAACCGACAGATGAAGATAAGGCTGAATCCCGTGAGCGTCGCTTACATATTCATACTGCCCCTGGTTTAATGTTACTGTTATGTCACGTTGTTGATGACATCGCCTGTTTTATGTTGTCGCATTGTTGTTGACGTGACCTTTACTTGATGTTAGCCTGTTTCCTGTCACCTTTGTTGTTGTCGTCGGTTTAGACAAGGTACCTACTTATTGTAAGTGTCTAGGCATGTCTAGACATGGGGATGACGTGGGTGTGGAGGAGGAAGAGGTTGTTGCTCCTGGGGCAGGAGAGGATGGAGTTGCAGGCGAAGGTGCGGCTGTGCCAGAGGCTGATGACCAAGGCAGGGAGGATTTGCTACGACAGCTGGCCGACCTACGGAGGCAGATGGGAGCGATGCATGTTCCACGACCCTTCCCGGAACAGTTTACCAGGGTGGTGTACGCGCCCAAGAAGGTTTCTAAGTTCAGCGGGGACCCTGCACGCCTGGAAGATTGGGAGATCGAGATCCACGCAAGCCTCGAAGCCCAGGGTTTGGAGGATTTGATCGCAGCTGACTTCATGATGTGCCACCTGGAAGGAGCTGCGAAGCGAGAGGTTCGGTATGCGGATCCAGAAGAAAGGTCTCACCCGGAGGCCATTTTCAAGCTGCTGGAAGAGGCCTTTGGGGAGAAACGGACCGCTGCGCAGCTGCTGGATGCGTTTTACGCCAGACGGCAAGAGAGTCGGGAGACACTCCAACAGTTCTCACACGCGCTCATGGAGCTTCTGGATAAAGCCCTTCAGCAAGACGACACTTGCCTCCCCAACCGCGACAGGGCTTTACGGGACACCTTCGCTGAGAAGGTGCGGGATGGCTCTCTCCGTCGTGAGCTGAAGCGACGGATCCGTGACCATCCAAGTACCACATTCAGGAGCCTCAGGAGGGAGGCAGAGAGATGGGCGGAGGATGACCTCGGAGCTTCCGGATCGAAGGGTCAAGGGAAGATTGGTCAAGCTACGGTGAACGTGGTACAGCCGAGCGAGCTCGAATCACAGACCAGTAAACTGACCTCTATGATGGAGTGCCTGCAGCGACAACAGTTGCAGCTGAATGAGCAGCACAAGCTGATCCTAGAGCTCACAGAGAGAAAGCGACCGGACGGAAGGGAGCGACGCTGCTTCTTTTGTGACAAGCCTGGCCATTTTCGCAGAGATTGCTACCAGTGGAAGGCGCAGCGGAACAAGGAAACCACTGGACCGCCGGGTATTGGGTCACGCGAAGCTGGACAGTCAAGACCGCCCCCAGAGAATCCCAGTTCTGATGCACGCCGGTTCAGTGCCAATCGACCCCCAAACGAGATTCACCCATTGCAGTGAGCCATGAAGTGGGTGCCACAACTGACAGAGGCTCAACCGTACCCGTAGTGCGCCTAGTGGGAAGCCGCCCGACAGTCGAGATCCAATTAGGTGGCGTGGGATTGATAGGTCTTGTGGATACCGGATCGATGGTGACAACCCTGTCCGAGAGCGCTTTCAGAGAATCGGTGGTACCCACGGGAGTCCTATTGAAGCAAGCGGAATGGTTTTCTCTTACCGGAGCTAACGGTCTGGACATACCCTACATCGGTGCCATACAGAGCGACTTACAGATTGGCGACACCTTCCTCAAGAACGTGACCATCTTCGTGGTGAAGGACACGAAGGCCACAGAGGGTATCCGGCAAGAGGTCCCCATGTTAATCGGCACTAACGTGCTGGAACACCTACCCTCATTTGCATCTTTGCTGCGTCGAGAGGAGCCGACCAGAAAGAAGATGACAGGCATCGCTCGTGTTCCCGGCCCTTGGCCACTGATGATCCCTGCACAGAGTCTCACCCCCGTGAAAGTCGTTGGTCCCCGACAAGGATTGACTTTGATGGAACCACTACCAAGACCACCCCATCCGGGTATACGGATAGGACGGACTGTCGTGGACGCCTCAAGTGGAGCAGTGTATGTCCAAGTAATGAACGGAACGGACTCAGACATCCAACTGAGATCTGGCACCCCCCTTGCCACTTTCAAACCCGCCTCTGATGTGTGCTGCAATGAGACAAATGGCTAAAACTGTTGATGCGAGTCTCTAAGCAAAACACGTCTTGCTCGTCGAGCAACTTGAGACCAAGGGCATCTCTCTAGGCGGAAACGGATGTTCACGGGCGGTGCCTCGCCAGATGGCAGCACATAACAAAAAAGAGGCTACCAATAGATGGCGACACTTTTAAGCAACATATTATCACAGAGCACCACTAGGTGTCACCTCTGCAAATCCGAAATACCATAAAAACTGACCCTGTCACAGAGGGGATACATCTAGATTAATTTTTTCAAAATTAAACTCACTTCGGTTTGCCATCAAGCAATCTTTGGCGGGATAAAGTATACCATGCCCGTGCTTGTGACATATCATTCGGTTGCTTAGGAACTCCCATTGTGACGTCATGTTTATAACATTTTGACGTCACAACTACTCAATATGCTATCCTTGGAGATTGGCAACAGACATTTAGCGCATCAATTATAAATTTTAACTTTAATTTTAAGTATACATCCATTGTTAACATTGAATCATTTATTCGTTAATTTTGTGGGGCAGCTGATTTAATTATTAAAGACATGATATGATATGCTTCGACCTCTCTTTGCTTGAATACATTTATGTACAGCTGATATTTACTCCGTATCCGAAAACGTCTCATGGGAGCTGTTGCGCGAAATGGAAGTCCTATAAGCCTATGCTTGAAATGGAATTTGAATATGCATGCATGTTACCTTGAGAGCTCGCTTGCGTTCGCCATAATTTGTCAGAAGTGGCATTACTTGCGCTGTTTTAGGAAAAAGACAACAACCAAGTATATGACGCTTGAATATGCCGACCACAAATAGAAAACGCTGTCGTGCAAAGCCTTAAACTAGACACGAGGAGACCAAAAATATAATTTGTCAGAAGTGGGATTCGAACCCACGCCTGGAGAACCAGACTGCGACCTGAACGCAGCGCCTTAGACCGCTCGGCCATCCTGACTGCTGCACCATGCGGCCTGGACGGTGATTTTCATCGGTGGATTTGTTTAATATTGTACATTTACAAATGATTACTTGCTCTGTTTTAGGAAAAAGATTAACACCAAGCATTTGAAGTTCCGATGTGTCGGCCACAAAGAGAAAACCATGCAGTGCAATGTCTCAAACTGGACACATGGTGACCAAAAATATCCTTTGTCAGAAGTGGGATTCGAACCCACGCCTGGAGAACCAGACTGCGACCTGAACGCAGCGCCTTAGACCGCTCGGCCATCCTGACTTGTGGATAATCCTGCCCCGACGGTGATTTTCATTGGTGGATTTGTGTAATATTGCACATTTACAAATGATTACTTTCTCTGTTTTAGGAAAAAGACTACAACCAAGTGTATGACGCTTGAATATGCCAACCACAAATAGAAAACGCTGTCGTGCGAAATGAAAGTCCTAAGCCTATGCTTGAAGTGGAATTTGAATATGCATGCATGTTACCTTAAGAGCTCGCTTGCGTTCGCCATAATTTGTCAGAAGTGGGATTACTTGCGCTGTTTTAGGAAAAAGACAACAACCAAGTATATGACGCTTGAATATGCCGACCACAAATAGAAAACGCTGTCGTGCAAAGCCTTAAACTGGACACGTGGAGACCAAGAATGTAATTTGTCAGAAGTGGGATTCGAACCCACGCCTGGAGAACCAGACTGCGACCTGAACGCAGCGCCTTAGACCGCTCGGCCATCCTGACTTGTGGATAGTCCTGCCCCGACGATGATTTTCATTGGTGAATTTGTTTAATATTGTACATTTACAAATGATTACTTTCCCTGTTTTGGGGAAAAAGATTAACACCAAGCATTTGAAGTTCCGATGTGTCGGCCACAAAGAGAAAACCATGTAGTGCAATGTCTCAAACTGGACACATGGTGACCAAAAATATCCTTTGTCAGAGGTGGGATTGGAATCCACGCCTGGAGAACCAGACTGCAACCTGAACGCAGCGCCTGAGACCGCTCGGCCATCCTGACTTGTGGATAGTCCTGCCCCGACGATGATTTTCATTGGTGAATTTGTTTAATATTGTACATTTACAAATGATTACTTTCTCTGTTTTGGGGAAAAAGACTAACACCAAGCATTTGAAGTTCCGATGTGTCGGCCACAAATAGAAAACGCTGTCGTGCAAAACCTTAAACTAGACACGTGGAGATCACAAATAATATGGATAGGTGCTACCTAAAAAATGCGAGCCTATATTTATTAATTCAGATTTTCCGAGGGGATACATCTAGATTAATATTCAAAATTAAACTCACTTCGGTTTGCCATCAAGCAATCTTTGGCGGGATAAAGTATACCATGCCCGTGCTTGTGACATATCATTCGGTTGCTTAGGAACTCCCATTGTGACGTCATGTTTATAACATTTTGACGTCACAACTACTCAATATGCTATCCTTGGAGATTGGCAACAGACATTTAGCGCATCAATTATAAATTTTAACTTTAATTTTAAGTATACATCCATTGTTAACATTGAATCATTTATTCGTTAATTTTGTGGGGCAGCTGATTTAATTATTAAAGACATGATATGATATGCTTCGACCTCTCTTTGCTTGAATACATTTATGTACAGCTGATATTTACTCCGTATCCGAAAACGTCTCATGGGAGCTGTTGCGCGAAATGAAAGTCCTATGAGCCTATGCTTGAAATGGAATTTGAATATGCATGCATGTTACCTTGAGAGCTCGCTTGCGTTCGCCATACTTTGTCAGAAGTGGGATTACTTGCGCTGTTTTAGGAAAAAGACAACAACCAAGTATATGACGCTTGAATACGCCGACCACAAACAGAAAACGCTGTCGTGCAAAGCCTTAAACTAGACACGAGGAGACCCAAAATATAATTTGTCAGAAGTGGGATTCGAACCCACGCCTGGAGAACCAGACTGCGACCTGAACGCAGCGCCTTAGACCGCTCGGCCATCCTGACTGCTGCACCATGCGGCATGGACGGTGATTTTCATCGGTGGATTTGTTTAATATTGTGCATTTACAAATGAGTACTTGCTCTGTTTTAGGAAAAAGATTAAAACCAAGCATTTGAAGCTCCGATATGTCGGCCACAAATAGAAAACGCTGTCGTGCAAAGCCTTAAACTAGACACGAGGAGACCAAAAATATAATTTGTCAGAAGTGGGATTCGAACCCACGCCTGGAGAACCAGACTGCGACCTGAACGCAGCGCCTTAGACCGCTCGGCCAACCTGACTTGTGGATAGTCCTGCCCCGACGGTGATTTTCATTGGTGGATTTGTGTAATATTGCACATTTACAAATGATTACTTTCTCTGTTTTAGGAAAAAGACTACAACCAAGTGTATGACGCTTGAATATGCCAACCACAAATAGAAAACGCTGTCGTGCGAAATGAAAGTCCTAAGCCTATGCTTGAAGTGGAATTTGAATATGCATGCATGTTACCTTAAGAGCTCGCTTGCGTTCGCCATAATTTGTCAGAAGTGGGATTACTTGCGCTGTTTTAGGAAAAAGACAACAACCAAGTATATGACGCTTGAATATGCCGACCACAAATAGAAAACGCTGTCGTGCAAAGCCTTAAACTGGACACGTGGAGACCAAGAATATAATTTGACAGAAGTGGGATTCGAACCCACGCCTGGAGAACCAAACTGCGACCTGAACGCAGCGCTTTAGACCGCTCGGCCATCCTGACTTGTGGATAGTCCTGCCCCGACGGTGATTTTCATTGGTGAATTTGTTTAATATTGTACATTTACAAATGATTACTTGCTCTGTTTTAGGAAAAAGATTAACACCAAGCATTTGAAGTTCCGATATGTCGGCCACAAAGAGAAAACCATGTAGTGCAATGTCTCAATCTGGACACATGGTGACCAAAAATATCCTTTGTCAGAAGTGGGATTGGAATCCACGCCTGGAGAACCAGACTGCGACCTGAACGCAGCGCCTTAAGGCCATGATACATCTAAAAAATGTCGGTAACTTTTTTAGGATACATCTAATCCGAGACTCGCAACCCTTAATCCCTTAAATTTGGCGCCAATATTCCACCATGGCTGAGACTCGCAGAGAAGTCACATGATTCCCAAATCACATGACCACATCTCGATTTCTCATTGGTTGTACATGTAATACTAATGATGTGGAAACTTTGTGTCCCAAATTCAAACATGTTGATACTTCGGAAACAATGTTTCGGTCACAAAGTTACCGAAACTTTGCCAGATTATCATGAGCTAACCGCTTGGCCATCCTGACTTGTGGATAGTCCTGCCCAGACGGTGATTTTCATTGGTGGATTTGCGTAATATTGCAAATTTACAAATGATTAGTTGTACTATTTTAGGAAAAGACTACAACCAAGTGTATGACAATTTAATTTTATATATACATCCATTGTTAACATTGAATCATTTATTCGTTAATTTTGTGGGGCAGCTGATTTAATTATAAAAGACATGATATGATATGATTCGATCTCTCTTTGCTTGAATACATTTATGTACAGCTGATATTTACTCCGAATCCGAAAACGTCTCATGGGAGCTGTTGCGCGAAATGAAAGTCCTAAGCCTATGCTTGAAGTGGAATTTGAATATGCATGCATGTTACCTTAAGAGCTCGCTTGCGTTCGCCATAATTTGTCAGAAGTGGGATTACTTGCGCTGTTTTAGGAAAAAGACAACAACCAAGTATATGACGCTTGAATATGTCGACCACAAATAGAAACCGCTGTCGTGCAAAGCCTAAAAATGGACACGTTGAGACCAAAATTATAATTTGTCAGAAGTGGGATTCGAACCCACGCCTGGAGAACCAGACTGCGACCTGAACGCAGCGCCTTAGACCGCTCGGCCATCCTGACTTGTGGATAGTCCTGCCCCGACGGTGATTTTCGTTGGTGAATTTGTTTAATATTGTACATTTACAAATGATTACTTTCTCTGTTTTACGAAAAAGACTATATGACGCTTGAATATGTCGGCCACAAATAGAAAACGCTGTCGTGCAAAGCCCTAAACTAGACACGTGGAGATCACAAATAATATGGATAGGTGCTACCTAAAAAATGCGAGCGTATATTTATTAATTCAGATTTTTCGAGGGGATACATCTAGATTAATTTTTTCAAAATTAAACTCACTTCGGTTTGCCATCAAGCAATCTTTGGCGGGATAAAGTATACCATGCCCGTGCTTGTGACATATCATTCGGTTGCTTAGGAACTCCCATTGTGACGTCATGTTTATAACATTTTGACGTCACAACTACTCAATATGCTATCCTTGGAGATTGGCAACAGACATTTAGCGCATCAATTATAAATTTTAACTTTAATTTTAAGTATACATCCATTGTTAACATTGAATCAATTATTCGTTAATTTTGTGGGGCAGCTGATTTAATTATTAAAGACATGATATGATATGCTTCGATCTCTCTTTGCTTGAATACATTTAGGTACAGCTGATATTTACTCCGAATCCGAAAACGTCTCATGGGAGCTGTTGCGCGAAATGAAAGTCCTAAGCCTATGCTTGAAGTGGAATTTGAATATGCATGCATGTTACCTTAAGAGCTCGCTTGCGTTCGCCATAATTTGTCAGAAGTGGGATTACTTGCGCTGTTTTAGGAAAAAGACAACAACCAAGTATATGACGCTTGAATATGCCGACCACAAATAGAAAACGCTGTCGTGCAAAGCCTTAAACTGGACACGTGGAGACCAAGAATATAATTTGTCAGAAGTGGGATTCGAACCCACGCCTGGAGAACCAGACTGCGACCTGAACGCAGCGCCTTAGACCGCTCGGCCATCCTGACTCGTGGATAGTCCTGCCCCGACGATGATTTTCATTGGTGAATTTGTTTAATATTGTACATTTACAAATGATTACTTGCTCTGTTTTAGGAAAAAGATTAACACCAAGCATTTGAAGTTCCGATATGTCGGCCACAAAGAGAAAACCATGTAGTGCAATGTCTCAATCTGGACACATGGTGACCAAACATATCCTTTGTCAGAAGTGGGATTGGAATCCACGCCTGGAGAACCAGACTGCGACCTGAACGCAGCGCCTTAAGGCCATGATACATCTAAAAAATGTCGGTAACTTTTTTAGGATACATCTGATCCGAGACTCGCACCCCTTAACCCATTAAATTTGGCGCCAATATTCCACCATGGCTGAGACTCGCAGAGAAGTCACATGATTCCCAAATCACATGACCACATCTCGATTTCTCATTGGTTGTACATGTAATACTAATCATGTGGAAACTTTGTGTCCCAAATTCAAACATGTTGATACTTCGGAAACAATGTTTCGGTCACAAAGTTACCGAAACTTTGCCAGATTATCATGAGCTAACCGCTTGGCCATCCTGACTTGTGGATAGTCCTGCCCAGACGGTGATTTTCATTGGTGGATTTGTGTAATATTGTACATTTACAAATGATTACTTGCACTGTTTTAGGAAAAAGACTACAACCAAGTGTATGACGCTTGAATATGTCGACCACAAATAGAAACCGCTGTCGTGCAAAGCCTAAAAATGGACACGTTGAGACCAAAATTATAATTTGTCAGAAGTGGGATTCGAACCCACGCCTGGAGAACCAGACTGCGACCTGAACGCAGCGCCTTAGACCGCTCGGCCATCCTGACTTGTGGATAGTCCTGCCCCGACGGTGATTTTCGTTGGTGAATTTGTTTAATATTGTACATTTACAAATGATTACTTTCTCTGTTTTACGAAAAAGACTATATGACGCTTGAATATGTCGGCCACAAATAGAAAACGCTGTCGTGCAAAGCCCTAAACTAGACACGTGGAGATCACAAATAATATGGATAGGTGCTACCTAAAAAATGCGAGCGTATATTTATTAATTCAGATTTTTCGAGGGGATACATCTAGATTAATTTTTTCAAAATTAAACTCACTTCGGTTTGCCATCAAGCAATCTTTGGCGGGATAAAGTATACCATGCCCGTGCTTGTGACATATTATTCGGTTGCTTAGGAACTCCCATTGTGACGTCATGTTTATAACATTTTGACGTCACAACTACTCAATATGCTATCCTTGGAGATTGGCAACAGACATTTAGCGCATCAATTATAAATTTTAACTTTAATTTTAAGTATACATCCATTGTTAACATTGAATCATTTATTCGTTAATTTTGTGGGGCAGCTGATTTAATTATTAAAGACATGATATGATATGCTTCGATCTCTCTTTGCTTGAATACATTTAGGTACAGCTGATATTTACTCCGAATCCGAAAACGTCTCATGGGAGCTGTTGCGCGAAATGAAAGTCCTAAGCCTATGCTTGAAGTGGAATTTGAATATGCATGCATGTTACCTTAAGAGCTCGCTTGCGTTCGCCATAATTTGTCAGAAGTGGGATTACTTGCGCTGTTTTAGGAAAAAGACAACAACCAAGTATATGACGCTTGAATATGCCGACCACAAATAGAAAACGCTGTCGTGCAAAGCCTTAAACTGGACACGTGGAGACCAAGAATATAATTTGTCAGAAGTGGTATTCGAACCCACGCCTGGAGAACCAGACTGCGACCTGAACGCAGCGCCTTAGACCGCTCGGCCATCCTGACTTGTGGATAGTCCTGCCCCGACGATGATTTTCATTGGTGAATTTGTTTAATATTGTACATTTACAAATGATTACTTGCTCTGTTTTAGGAAAAAGATTAACACCAAGCATTTGAAGTTCCGATATGTCGGCCACAAAGAGAAAACCATGTAGTGCAATGTCTCAATCTGGACACATGGTGACCAAAAATATCCTTTGTCAGAAGTGGGATTGGAATCCACGCTTGGAGAACCAGACTGCGACCTGAACGCAGCGCCTTAAGGCCATGATACATCTAAAAAATGTCGGTAACTTTCTTAGGATACATCTGATCCGAGACTCGCACCCCTTAACCCCTTAAATTTGGCGCCAATATTCCACCATGGCTGAGACTCGCAGAGGAGTCACATGATTCCCAAATCACATGACCACATCTCGATTTCTCATTGGTTGTACATGTAATACTAATGATGTGGAAACTTTGTGTCCCAAACTCAAACATGTTGATACTTCGGAAACAATGTTTCGGTCACAAAGTTACCGAAACTTTGCCAGATTATCATGAGCTAACCGCTTGGCCATCCTGACTTGTGGATAGTCCTGCCCAGACGGTGATTTTCATTGGTGGATTTGTGTAATATTGTACATTTACAAATGATTACTTGCACTGTTTTAGGAAAAAGACTACAACCAAGTGTATGACGCTTGAATATGTCGACCACAAATAGAAACCGCTGTCGTGCAAAGCCTAAAAATGGACACGTTGAGACCAAAATTATAATTTGTCAGAAGTGGGATTCGAACCCACGCCTGGACAACCAGACTGCGACCTGAACGCAGCGCCCTAGACCGCTCGGCCATCCTGACTTGTGGATAGTCCTGCCCCGACGGTGATTTTCGTTGGTGAATTTGTTTAATATTGTACATTTACAAATGATTACTTTCTCTGTTTTACGAAAAAGACTATATGACGCTTGAATATGTCGGCCACAAATAGAAAACGCTGTCGTGCAAAGCCCTAAACTAGACACGTGGAGATCACAAATAATATGGATAGGTGCTACCTAAAAAATGCGAGCGTATATTTATTAATTCAGATTTTTCGAGGGGATACATCTAGATTAATTTTTTCAAAATTAAACTCACTTCGGTTTGCCATCAAGCAATCTTTGGCGGGATAAAGTATACCATGCCCGTGCTTGTGACATATCATTCGGTTGCTTAGGAACTCCCATTGTGACGTCACGTTTATAACATTTTGACGTCACAACTACTCAATATGCTATCCTTGGAGATTGGCAACAGACATTTAGCGCATCAATTATAAATTTTAACTTTAATTTTAAGTATACATCCATTGTTAACATTGAATCATTTATTCGTTAATTTTGTGGGGCAGCTGATTTAATTATTAAAGACATGATATGATATGCTTCGATCTCTCTTTGCTTGAATACATTTAGGTACAGCTGATATTTACTCCGAATCCGAAAACGTCTCATGGGAGCTGTTGCGCGAAATGAAAGTCCTAAGCCTATGCTTGAAGTGGAATTTGAATATGCATGCATGTTACCTTAAGAGCTCGCTTGCGTTCGCCATAATTTGTCAGAAGTGGGATTACTTGCGCTGTTTTAGGAAAAAGACAACAACCAAGTATATGACGCTTGAATATGCCGACCACAAATAGAAAACGCTGTCGTGCAAAGCCTTAAACTGGACACGTGGAGACCAAGAATATAATTTGTCAGAAGTGGGATTCGAACCCACGCCTGGCGAACCAGACTGCGACCTGAACGCAGCGCCTTAGACCGCTCGGCCATCCTGACTTGTGGATAGTCCTGCCCCGACGATGATTTTCATTGGTGAATTTGTTTAATATTGTACATTTACAAATGATTACTTTCTCTGTTTTAGGAAAAAGATTAACACCAAGCATTTGAAGTTCCGATGTGTCGGCCACAAAGAGAAAACCATGTAGTGCAATGTCTCAAACTGGACACATGGTGACCAAAAATATCATTTGTCAGAAGTGGGATTTGAACCCACGCCTGGAGAACCAGACTGCGACCTGAACGCAGCGCCTTAGACCGCTCGGCCATCCTGACTTGTGGATAGCCCTGCCCCGACGATGATTTTCATTGGTGAATTTGTTTAATATTGTACATTTACAAATGATTACTTGCTCTGTTTTAGGAAAAAGATTAACACCAAGCATTTGAAGTTCCGATATGTCGGCCACAAAGAGAAAACCATGTAGTGCAATGTCTCAATCTGGACACATGGTGACCAAAAATATCCTTTGTCAGAAGTGGGATTGGAATCCACGCTTGGAGAACCAGACTGCGACCTGAACGCAGCGCCTTAAGGCCATGATACATCTAAAAAATTTCGGTAACTTTTTTAGGATACATCTAATCCGAGACTCGCACCCCTTAACCCCTTAAATTTGGCGCCAATATTCCACCATGGCTGAGACTCGCAGAGAAGTCACATGATTCCCAAATCACATGACCACATCTCGATTTCTCATTGGTTGTACATGTAATACTAATGATGTGGAAACTTTGTGTCCCAAATTCAAACATGTTGATACTTCGGAAACAATGTTTCGGTCACAAAGTTACCGAAACTTTGCCAGATTATCATGAGCTAACCGCTTGGCCATCCTGACTTGTGGATAGTCCTGCCCAGACGGTGAATTTCATTGGTGGATTTGTGTAATATTGTACATTTACAAATGATTACTTGCACTGTTTTAGGATAAAGACTACAACCAAGTGTATGACGCTTGAACATGTCGACCACAAATAGAAAACGCTGTCGTGCAAAGCCTAAAAATGGACACGTTGAGACCAAAAATGTAATTTGTCAGAAGTGGGATTCGAACCCACGCCTGGAGAACCAGACTGCGACCTGAACGCAGCGCCTTAGACCGCTCGGCCATCCTGACTTGTGGATAGTCTTGCCCCGACGGTGATTTTCGTTGGTGAATTTGTTTAATATTGTACATTTACAAATGATTACTTTTTCTGTTTTACGAAAAAGACTATATGACGCTTGAATATGTCGGCCACAAATAGAAAACGCTGTCGTGCAAAGCCCTAAACTAGACACGTGGAGATCACAAATAATATGGATAGGTGCTACCCAAAAAATGCGAGCGTATATTTATTAATTCAGCTTTTTCGAGGGGATACATCTAGATTAATTTTTTCAAAATTAAACTCACTTCGGTTTGCCATCAAGCAATCTTTGGCGGGATAAAGTTACCATGCCCGTGCTTGTGACATATCATTCGGTTGCTTAGGAACTCCCATTGTGACGTCATGTTTATAACATTTTGACGTCACAACTACTCAATATGCTATCCTTGGAGATTGGCAACAGACATTTAGCGCATCAATAATAAATTTTAACTTTAATTTTAAGTATACATCCATTGTTAACATTGAATCATTTATTCGTTAATTTTGTGGGGCAGCTGATTTAATTAATAAAGACATGATATGATATGCTTCGATCTCTCTTTGCTTGAATACATTTATGTACAGCAGATATTTACTCCGAATCCGAAAACGTCTCATGGGAGCTGTTGCGCGAAATGAAAGTCCTAAGCCTATGCTTGAAGTGGAATTTGAATATGCATGCATGTTACCTTAAGAGCTCGCTTGCGTTCGCCATAATTTGTCAGAAGTGGGATTACTTGCGCTGTTTTAGGAAAAAGACAACAACCAAGTATATGACGCTTGAATATGCCGACCACATATAGAAAACGCTGTCGTGCAAAGCCTTAAACTGGACACGTGGAGACCAAGAATATAATTTGTCAGAAGTGGGATTCGAACCCACGCCTGGAGAACCAGACTGCGACCTGAACGCAGCGCCTTAGACCGCTCGGCCATCCTGACTTGTTGATAGTCCTGCCCCGACGGTGATTTTCGTTGGTGAATTTGTTTAATATTGTACATTTACAAATAATTACTTTCTCTGTTTTACGAAAAAGACTATATGACGCTTGAATATGTCGGCCACAAATAGAAAACGCTGTCGTGCAAAGCCCTAAACTAGACACGTGGAGATCACAAATAATATGGATAGGTGCTACCTAAAAAATGCGAGCGTATATTTATTAATTCAGATTTTTCGAGGGGATACATCTAGATTAATTTTTTCAAAATTAAACTCACTTCGGTTTGCCATCAAGCAATCTTTGGCGGGATAAAGTATACCATGCCCGTGCTTGTGACATATCATTCGGTTGCTTAGGAACTCCCATTGTGACGTCACGTTTATAACATTTTGACGTCACAACTACTCAATATGCTATCCTTGGAGATTGGCAACAGACATTTAGCGCATCAATTATAAATTTTAACTTTAATTTTAAGTATACATCCATTGTTAACATTGAATCATTTATTCGTTAATTTTGTGGGGCAGCTGATTTAATTATTAAAGACATGATATGATATGCTTCGATCTCTCTTTGCTTGAATACATTTAGGTACAGCTGATATTTACTCCGAATCCGAAAACGTCTCATGGGAGCTGTTGCGCGAAATGAAAGTCCTAAGCCTATGCTTGAAGTGGAATTTGAATATGCATGCATGTTACCTTAAGAGCTCGCTTGCGTTCGCCATAATTTGTCAGAAGTGGGATTACTTGCGCTGTTTTAGGAAAAAGACAACAACCAAGTATATGACGCTTGAATATGCCGACCACAAATAGAAAACGCTGTCGTGCAAAGCCTTAAACTGGACACGTGGAGACCAAGAATATAATTTGTCAGAAGTGGGATTCGAACCCACGCCTGGCGAACCAGACTGCGACCTGAACGCAGCGCCTTAGACCGCTCGGCCATCCTGACTTGTGGATAGTCCTGCCCCGACGATGATTTTCATTGGTGAATTTGTTTAATATTGTACATTTACAAATGATTACTTTCTCTGTTTTAGGAAAAAGATTAACACCAAGCATTTGAAGTTCCGATGTGTCGGCCACAAAGAGAAAACCATGTAGTGCAATGTCTCAAACTGGACACATGGTGACCAAAAATATCATTTGTCAGAAGTGGGATTTGAACCCACGCCTGGAGAACCAGACTGCGACCTGAACGCAGCGCCTTAGACCGCTCGGCCATCCTGACTTGTGGATAGCCCTGCCCCGACGATGATTTTCATTGGTGAATTTGTTTAATATTGTACATTTACAAATGATTACTTGCTCTGTTTTAGGAAAAAGATTAACACCAAGCATTTGAAGTTCCGATATGTCGGCCACAAAGAGAAAACCATGTAGTGCAATGTCTCAATCTGGACACATGGTGACCAAAAATATCCTTTGTCAGAAGTGGGATTGGAATCCACGCTTGGAGAACCAGACTGCGACCTGAACGCAGCGCCTTAAGGCCATGATACATCTAAAAAATTTCGGTAACTTTTTTAGGATACATCTAATCCGAGACTCGCACCCCTTAACCCCTTAAATTTGGCGCCAATATTCCACCATGGCTGAGACTCGCAGAGAAGTCACATGATTCCCAAATCACATGACCACATCTCGATTTCTCATTGGTTGTACATGTAATACTAATGATGTGGAAACTTTGTGTCCCAAATTCAAACATGTTGATACTTCGGAAACAATGTTTCGGTCACAAAGTTACCGAAACTTTGCCAGATTATCATGAGCTAACCGCTTGGCCATCCTGACTTGTGGATAGTCCTGCCCAGACGGTGAATTTCATTGGTGGATTTGTGTAATATTGTACATTTACAAATGATTACTTGCACTGTTTTAGGATAAAGACTACAACCAAGTGTATGACGCTTGAACATGTCGACCACAAATAGAAAACGCTGTCGTGCAAAGCCTAAAAATGGACACGTTGAGACCAAAAATGTAATTTGTCAGAAGTGGGATTCGAACCCACGCCTGGAGAACCAGACTGCGACCTGAACGCAGCGCCTTAGACCGCTCGGCCATCCTGACTTGTGGATAGTCTTGCCCCGACGGTGATTTTCGTTGGTGAATTTGTTTAATATTGTACATTTACAAATGATTACTTTTTCTGTTTTACGAAAAAGACTATATGACGCTTGAATATGTCGGCCACAAATAGAAAACGCTGTCGTGCAAAGCCCTAAACTAGACACGTGGAGATCACAAATAATATGGATAGGTGCTACCCAAAAAATGCGAGCGTATATTTATTAATTCAGCTTTTTCGAGGGGATACATCTAGATTAATTTTTTCAAAATTAAACTCACTTCGGTTTGCCATCAAGCAATCTTTGGCGGGATAAAGTTACCATGCCCGTGCTTGTGACATATCATTCGGTTGCTTAGGAACTCCCATTGTGACGTCATGTTTATAACATTTTGACGTCACAACTACTCAATATGCTATCCTTGGAGATTGGCAACAGACATTTAGCGCATCAATAATAAATTTTAACTTTAATTTTAAGTATACATCCATTGTTAACATTGAATCATTTATTCGTTAATTTTGTGGGGCAGCTGATTTAATTAATAAAGACATGATATGATATGCTTCGATCTCTCTTTGCTTGAATACATTTATGTACAGCTGATATTTACTCCGAATCCGAAAACGTCTCATGGGAGCTGTTGCGCGAAATGAAAGTCCTAAGCCTATGCTTGAAGTGGAATTTGAATATGCATGCATGTTACCTTAAGAGCTCGCTTGCGTTCGCCATAATTTGTCAGAAGTGGGATTACTTGCGCTGTTTTAGGAAAAAGACAACAACCAAGTATATGACGCTTGAATATGCCGACCACATATAGAAAACGCTGTCGTGCAAAGCCTTAAACTGGACACGTGGAGACCAAGAATATAATTTGTCAGAAGTGGGATTCGAACCCACGCCTGGAGAACCAGACTGCGACCTGAACGCAGCGCCTTAGACCGCTCGGCCATCCTGACTTGTTGATAGTCCTGCCCCGACGGTGATTTTCGTTGGTGAATTTGTTTAATATTGTACATTTACAAATAATTACTTTCTCTGTTTTATTAAAAAGATTAACACCAAGCATTTGAAGTTCCGATGTGTCGGCCACAAAGAGAAAACCATGTAGTGCAATGTCTCAATCTGGACACATGGTGACCAAAAATATCCTTTGTCAGAGGTGGGATTGGAATCCACGCCTGGAGAACCAGACTGCGACCTGAACGCAGCGCCTTAAGGCCATGATACATCTAAAAAATGTCGGTAACCTTTTTAGGATACATCTGATCCGAGACTCGCACCCCTTAACCCATTAAATTTGGCGCCAATATTCCACCATTGCTGAGACTCGCAGAGAAGTCACATGATTCCCAAATCACATGACCACATCTCGATTTCTCATTGGTTGTACATGTAATACTAATCATGTGGAAACTTTGTGTCCCAAATTCAAACATGTTGATACTTCGGAAACAATGTTTCGGTCACAAAGTTACCGAAACTTTGCCAGATTATCATGAGCTAACCGCTTGGCCATCCTGACTTGTGGATAGTCCTGCCCAAACGGTGATTTTTATTGGTGGATTTGTGTAATATTGTACATTTACAAATGATTACTTGCACTGTTTTAGGATAAAGACTACAACCAAGTGTATGACGCTTGAATATGTCGACCACAAATAGAAACCGCTGTCGTGCAAAGCCTAAAAATGGACACGTTGAGACCAAAATTATAATTTGTCAGAAGTGGGATTCGAACCCACGCCTGGAGAACCAGACTGCGACCTGAACGCAGCGCCTTAGACCGCTCGGCCATCCTGACTTGTGGATAGTCCTGCCCCGACGGTGATTTTCGTTGGTGAATTTGTTTAATATTGTACGTTTACAAATGATTACTTTCTCTGTTTTACGAAAAAGACTATATGACGCTTGAATATGTCGGCCACAAGTAGAAAACGCTGTCGAGCAAAGCCCTAAACTAGACACGTGGAGATAACAAATAATATGGATAGGTGCTACCTAAAAAATGCGAGCGTATATTTATTAATTCAGATTTTTCGAGGGGATACATCTAGATTAATTTTTTCAAAATTAACCTCACTTCGGTTTGCCATCAAGCAATCTTTGGCGGGATAAAGTATACCATGCCCGTGCTTGTGACATATCATTCGGTTGCTTAGGAACTCCCATTGTGACGTCATGTTTATAACATTTTGACGTCACAACTACTCAATATGCTATCCTTGGAGATTGGCAACAGACATTTAGCGCATCAATTATAAATTTTAACTTTAATTTTAAGTATACATCCATTGTTAACATTGAATCATTTATTCGTTAATTTTGTGGGGCAGCTGATTTAATTATTAAAGACATGATATGATATGCTTCGATCTCTCTTTGCTTGAATACATTTAGGTACAGCTGATATTTACTCCGAATCCGAAAACGTCTCATGGGAGCTGTTGCGCGAAATGAAAGTTCTAAGCCTATGCTTGAAGTGGAATTTGAATATGCATGCATGTTACCTTAAGAGCTCGCTTGCGTTCGCCATAATTTGTCAGAAGTGGGATTACTTGCGCTGTTTTAGGAAAAAGACAACAACCAAGTATATGACGCTTGAATATGCCGACCACAAATAGAAAACGCTGTCGTGCAAAGCCTTAAACTGGACACGTGGGGACCAAGAATATAATTTGTCAGAAGTGGGATTCGAACCCACGCCTGGAGAACCAGACTGCGACCTGAACGCAGCGCCTTAGACCGCTCGGCCATCCTGACTTGTGGATAGTCCTGCCCCGACGATGATTTTCATTGGTGAATTTGTTTAATATTGTACATTTACAAATGATTACTTGCTCTGTTTTAGGAAAAAGATTAACACCAAGCATTTGAAGTTCCGATATGTCGGCCACAAAGAGAAAACCATGTAGTGCAATGTCTCAATCTGGACACATGGTGACCAAAATATCCTTTGTCAGAAGTGGGATTGGAATCCACGCCTGGAGTGTTACGATATGTGGTGCGAGAGTATGGGTGCGTTATGATCGGAAGTAAGGTTATAAACGGGTCAGTGCGTCAGAGTTCATGGGTTATGTCAGAGGTCAATATTAAAGGGCTACGTCAGTTGAACTAGAGTGAGAGAGCCGGCCGGCAGTGTTCTGTATGCGTGTCTAATAAGATTGATTATATTTACGGTAATAAAAGCATTACAAAACATGGTGGCAGCGAAGGAGACGTAAATAGAAACAGGAACAAGACACAGAGAAGAAACATACAAGAGCAAATAACAGAACAAGGTAAAGCCGGAAAATTGAAATTATGGCTCAATCACTCAGCCCACCAGATAGACTATCACTAATGGGTGATACAGAGCAAGCATGGAAACTATTCAAACAAAAGTTCAACCTATATATATTGGCAAGTGGATGTAATAACAAAACAGATGAAGAGAAGGTTGCAATTCTGCTTACGTGTGGAGGTGATGAAATATTGGAAATTTATAATTCCTTTGAATTCCCTGAACCTGCAGAAGGGGAAAATGACGAAGCTAACAACCTTAAAAAAGTGTTGGAGAAATTCGATGGATACTTCACCCCTCGAAAAAATGAATTAGCTGCAAGGTACAAGTTTCATCAATGCAAACAGAAGCCAGGTGAACCTCTGGACTCTTTCGTAACTCATCTCAAAATTCTTTCGAAAGACTGTAATTACGAGGACCAGAAAGAAAAGCTAATAAGAGACCAAATCGTATTTGGTTGTTGTGATACTCATTTAAGGGAAACACTTTTGAAAGAAGAGGATCTCACGCTGGAGAAGACAATAAGATTTTGTATTGCACATCAAATGGCAAATAAAAACATGGATATATTCAAAGAAGAAACCGGAGATATTGCAATTCATGGAGTTCGACCCAAACTAAAACAAAGAAGAGAGGATAAAGAGCTGCGTGAATGCAAATTCTGTGGTAACAAACATGTCTGGAGCAAAGAGAGATGTCCGGCATATGGAAAAACTTGTTCAAAATGTGGGTTAAAAAAACACTTTGCAGTGAAGTGTTTATCAAAAAACATGAAACGAACCAAGAAAATACATTCTGTCCAAAACGCACTGTTATCCGAAATTGTAAAAACAAGAAGAAATATTCTGTGGAATTCATGGTCGTGGATGAGCCGTTGACTCCACTGCTTGGCAAACGAGCATGTGAACAGATGGGACTAATAACAGTGAACTATGAAAACATCAGCAGTGTTAAAGACATTATATCAGCGAATGAAGATGTTTTCAATGAGGAACTAGGGACTCTCCCTGGAACAGTCCACCTCACAATAGATGACACAAAACAGCCAACTGCAATATCATCATACAGGGTCCCAGTGAGTTTGAAGAACAAAGTGGAAGCTAAGCTGAAGCAGCTTGAGGAAAAGGATGTCATCGCCAAAGTGGACAAACCGACAGAATGGGTCAGCCGGATGGCAATAGGCACCAAAAAGAATGGGGACATTCGGATTTGTATCGACCCCAATGCTTTAAACCAAGCACTCAAGCGAGAACACCATCCTCTGCTGACGCTAGATGATATACTCCCGGAGCTAAATAATGCCAAGGTATTTTCCAAATTCGACCTCAGAAATGGATATTGGCATTGTGTGCTAGACAAGGAATCCAGCTTCCTCACAACCTTTCAAACTCCTTTTGGAAGATATCGGTGGAAACGACTGCCCTTCGGATTGAAAGTAAGCAGTGAAATCTTCCAAAAAAGGCTCCAGGTGGCCTTGGAGAACTTACCAGGTGTGTTTTGTATCGCTGATGACATTCTAGTATATGGATGTGGAACAAATGAAGAAACTGCAGAAATGGATCACGACAAGAACCTGAAAAGCCTGCTTGAAAGATGCATCAAGCATGGAATAAGGCTTAATGAGAACAAAACGGAGATCAAACAAAAGCAAGTGACTTTCCATGGACACACTATTACCCAGGATGGACTAAAGCCTGACATGCTTAAAATAGAAGCAATTATGGAAATGAAACCTCCCGCAACTGTCACAGAGGTGCAATCAATCTGTGGAATGATCAACTACTTGTCCAGATTTCTTCCGTCTCTGTCAGATGTCTTGAAGCCCCTCAGGCAACTGACCTGCAAAGATGCTGAATGGAGATGGGAGAAGGATCAAGAAGAGGCATTTAAGAAAATGAAGGAGCTAGTCACCAAAGCTCCAATCCTAGCATTCTATGATCAGGAGAAACCACTGGCAATACAGTGTGATGCTAGTAGCACAGGGGTAGGATGTTGCTTACTCCAAGAGGGCAAACCCATCTGCTATGCGAGCCGGGCTCTGACCACCACTGAAGAAAAATATGCCCAAATAGAAAAAGAAATGCTCGCTGTCCTCTTCGCATTGAATAAATTTCATCAATACTCATTTGGGAGACACACTACTATTTATTCAGATCATAAACCGTTGGAAAGCATCATCAAGAAACCACTAAACAAAGCACCAAGAAGGCTACAGTGCATGATGCTGAGAACACAACAGTATGACTTTACCCTCCAGTACTGTCCAGGTAAAGAGATGTATATCGCCGATGCACTGTCACGGGCACATCTGGATACAACCGCAGATGAGAAGTCATTTGAGATGGTGAACATGGTGAAACACCTACCAATTCGACAGGAGAGGTTGAACAAGATCAGAGACCACACAATGAGAGATGATGTCCTTGCCGTCTTGAAAGAGCTGATAATGACAGGGTGGCCTAACGAAAAATCAGAAGTAGTGCTAACAGCTATGCCCTATTATCATGTGCGTGATGAACTGTCAGTACAAGACGGCCTCCTTTTCAAAGGAGAAAGAGTAATCATCCCTCAAGGACTGAGAAGAGAAGTGATGCAAGCCATACATGCATCCCATCTCGGCATAGAGACCTCCCTCAGACGAGCCCGAGAATGTGTGTATTGGCCAGGCATGAATCAAGATCTCAGGCAATTCATATATATGCAGCAAATACAACACTGCACAACAGCAGGAAACACTCATGAATCATGAGCTTTCAGACAGGCCTTGGCAAAAGGTTGGAACAGACTTGATGGAGATCAAAGGAAAGGATTATCTGATCACAGTGGACTATTTCTCTAACTTTTGGGAAATTGACTATTGTGAAGACACCAAGAGTTCCACTGTGATCCACAAGTTAAAGCAACTTTTCGCACGATATGGGACTCCCTCAACGTTGATCTCAGACAATGGACCTCAATTTACAAGTGATCTTTTCAAAAAGTTTACTGAGAAATGGGACATTGAACATCAGACATCAAGTCCTGGATATCCCAAATCCAATGGGAAAGCGGAATCAGCCGTCAAAACAGCAAAGAGGCTCATCAGGAAGTGCTTAGCAGGTAAACAAGACCCATATCTGGCACTCCTGGACTTAAGAAACTCACCGTCAGGTCCTAATGAATGTAGTCCAGTACAACGGCTGATGGGGCGAAGGACGAGAACTTTGCTCCCAATGTCATCGAAGCTGCTCACTCCTTCAAATATCAATGTAGAGCAGGAGAAATCTCAACAACTTCAGAGACAGCAACGGAGCGCTTCTTACTATAACAGGAGTGCTCGTGACCTGTACCCTCTACAAGAAGGTGATCGCATCAGAATGAAACCTTTCGTTCTTGGAAGAAAGGAATGGGAGCCTGCAACGGTCCTTCAGAGGCTAGATGAACGCTCTTACCGTGTAGGTAATGAACAGGGTGAATATCGAAGAAATAGAGTCCATCTCAGGAAGCAGACTGTGACAGCTGACAGTGACAACCCGCAGACGCATGAAGCAGAACTGCATCAAGGACCAGATCATCCTGAGCTGGATACTCTTCCGACTCCGCGGCAAAGTCGGCTGCGGGATTCGTCTGTTGCCGCTGCACCTGTCCGTCAGGACACATCGATTCCTGTACAACCCAACGTCGATTCAGAGACTTCACGCGCCAGAGACATCGCAGCGCCAGCGGAGCGTCCCCGCCGAACTCGTCAGAGGCCGAAAAGATTCGAGGACTTTGTTGTTTATGAATGAACCCTTTCCCCAGTGACATTTCAGCACAAACTGACCTCATTCCTGAACAATAATGCGTATACTGGGTGATGTGACTTTGTTTGGATGTCCTGTATAATATCCATTATATTTGTTGTGTTTCATACCGCGAAGCACTATCACATCATGCCTGCCGGAAATGATGTGATTTATCCTATTATCTATGTTGAGAAATTAACTGTTCATTTGACTCTAAACGAGTTAGTTTCAAAAAAGAAAGGATGTTACGATATGTGGTGCGAGAGTATGGGTGCGTTATGATCGGAAGTAAGGTTATAAACGGGTCAGTGCGTCAGAGTTCATGGGTTATGTCAGAGGTCAATATTAAAGGGCTACGTCAGTTGAACTAGAGTGAGAGAGCCGGCCGGCAGTGTTCTGTATGCGTGTCTAATAAGATTGATTATATTTACGGTAACAGACTGCGACCTGAACGCAGCGCCTTAAGGCCATGATACATCTAAAAAATGTCGGTAACTTTTTTAGTATACATCTGATCCGAGACTCGCACCCCTTAACCCATTAAATTTGGCGCCAATATTCCACCATGGCTGAGACTCGCAGAGAAGTCACATGATTCCCAAATCACATGACCACATCTCGATTTCTCATTGGTTGTACATGTAATACTAATGATGTGGAAACTTTGTGTCCCAAATTCAAACATGTTGATACTTCGGAAACAATGTTTCGGTCACAAAGTTACCGAAACTTTGCCAGATTATCATGAGCTAACCGCTTGGCCATCCTGACTTGTGGATAGTCCTGCCCAGACGGTGATTTTCATTGGTGGATTTGTGTAATATTGTACATTTACAAATGATTACTTGCTCTGTTTTAGGATAAAGACTACAACCAAGTGTATGACGCTTGAATATGTCGACCACAAATAGAAACCGCTGTCGTGCAAAGCCTAAAAATGGACACGTTGAGACCAAAATTATAATTTGTCAGAAGTGGGATTCGAACCCACGCCTGGAGAACCAGACTGCGACCTGAACGCAGCGCCTTAGACCGCTCGGCCATCCTGACTTGTGGATAGTCCTGCCCCGACGGTGATTTTCGTTGGTGAATTTGTTTAATATTGTACATTTACAAATGATTACTTTCTCTGTTTTACGAAAAAGACTATATGACGCTTGAATATGTCGGCCACAAATAGAAAACGCTGTCGTGCAAAGCCCTAAACTAGACACGTGGAGATCACAAATAATATGGATAGGTGCTACCTAAAAAATGCGAGCGTATATTTATTAATTCAGATTTTTCGAGGGGATACATCTAGATTAATTTTTTCAAAATTAAACTCACTTCGGTTTGCCATCAAGCAATCTTTGGCGGGATAAAGTATACCATGCCCGTGCTTGTGACATATCATTCGGTTGCTTAGGAACTCCCAATGTGACGTTATGTTTATAACATTTTGACGTCACAACTACTCAATATGCTATCCTTGGAGATTGGCAACAGACATTTAGCGCATCAATTATAAATTTTAACTTTAATTTTAAGTATACATCCATTGTTAACATTGAATCATTTATTCGTTAATTTTGTGGGGCAGCTGATTTAATTATTAAAGACATGATATGATATGCTTCGATCTCTCTTTGCTTGAATACATTTAGGTACAGCTGATATTTACTCCGAATCCGAAAACGTCTCATGGGAGCTGTTGCGCGAAATGAAAGTCCTAAGCCTATGCTTGAAGTGGAATTTGAATATGCATGCATGTTACCTTAAGAGCTCGCTTGCGTTCGCCATAATTTGTCCGAAGTGGGATTACTTGCGCTGTTTTAGGAAAAAGACAACAACCAAGTATATGACGCTTGAATATGCCGACCACAAATAGAAAACGCTGTCGTGCAAAGCCTTAAACTGGACACGTGGAGACCAAGAATATAATTTGTCAGAAGTGGGATTCGAACCCACGCCTGGAGAACCAGACTGCGACCTGAACGCAGCGCCTTAGACCGCTCGGCCATCCTGACTTGTGGATAGTCCTGCCCCGACGATGATTTTCATTGGTGAATTTGTTTAATATTGTACATTTACAAATGATTACTTTCTCTGTTTTAGGAAAAAGATTAACACCAAGCATTTGAAGTTCCGATGTGTCGGCCACAAAGAGAAAACCATGTAGCGCAATGTCTCAAACTGGACACATGGTGACCAAAAATGTCATTTGTCAGAAGTGGGATTGGAACCCACGCCTGGAGAACCAGACTGCGACCTGAACGCAGCGCCTTAGACCGCTCGGGCCATCCTGACTCGTGGATAGTCCTGCCCCGACGATGATTTTCATTGGTGAATTTGTTTAATATTGTACATTTACAAATGATTACTTGCTCTGTTTTAGGAAAAAGATTAACACCAAGCATTTGAAGTTCCGATATGTCGGCCACAAAGAGAAAACCATGTAGTGCAATGTCTCAATCTGGACACATGGTGACCAAAATATCCTTTGTCAGAAGTGGGATTGGAATCCACGCCTGGAGAACCAGACTGCGACCTGAACGCAGCGCCTTAAGGCCATGATACATCTAAAAAATGTCGGTAACTTTTTTAGGATACATCTGATCCGAGACTCGCACCCCTTAACCCATTAAATTTGGCGCCAATATTCCACCATGGCTGAGACTCGCAGAGAAGTCACATGATTCCCAAATCACATGACCACATCTCGATTTCTCATTGGTTGTACATGTAATACTAATGATGTGGAAACTTTGTGTCCCAAATTCAAACATGTTGATACTTCGGAAACAATGTTTCGGTCACAAAGTTACCGAAACTTTGCCAGATTATCATGAGCTAACCGCTTGGCCATCCTGACTTGTGGATAGTCCTGCCCAGACGGTGATTTTCATTGGTGGATTTGTGTAATATTGTACATTTACAAATGATTACTTGCTCTGTTTTAGGATAAAGACTACAACCAAGTGTATGACGCTTGAATATGTCGACCACAAATAGAAACCGCTGTCGTGCAAAGCCTAAAAATGGACACGTTGAGACCAAAATTATAATTTGTCAGAAGTGGGATTCGAACCCACGCCTGGAGAACCAGACTGCGACCTGAACGCAGCGCCTTAGACCGCTCGGCCATCCTGACTTGTGGATAGTCCTGCCCCGACGGTGATTTTCGTTGGTGAATTTGTTTAATATTGTACATTTACAAATGATTACTTTCTCTGTTTTACGAAAAAGACTATATGACGCTTGAATATGTCGGCCACAAATAGAAAACGCTGTCGTGCAAAGCCCTAAACTAGACACGTGGAGATCACAAATAATATGGATAGGTGCTACCTAAAAAATGCGAGCGTATATTTATTAATTCAGATTTTTCGAGGGGATACATCTAGATTAATTTTTTCAAAATTAAACTCACTTCGGTTTGCCATCAAGCAATCTTTGGCGGGATAAAGTATACCATGCCCGTGCTTGTGACATATCATTCGGTTGCTTAGGAACTCCCATTGTGACGTCATGTTTATAACATTTTGACGTCACAACTACTCAATATGCTATCCTTGGAGATTGGCAACAGACATTTAGCGCATCAATTATAAATTTTAACTTTAATTTTAAGTATACATCCATTGTTAACATTGAATCATTTATTCGTTAATTTTGTGGGGCAGCTGATTTAATTATTAAAGACATGATATGATATGCTTCGATCTCTCTTTGCTTGAATACATTTAGGTACAGCTGATATTTACTCCGAATCCGAAAACGTCTCATGGGAGCTGTTGCGCGAAATGAAAGTCCTAAGCCTATGCTTGAAGTGGAATTTGAATATGCATGCATGTTACCTTAAGAGCTCGCTTGCGTTCGCCATAATTTGTCAGAAGTGGGATTACTTGCGCTGTTTTAGGAAAAAGACAACAACCAAGTATATGACGCTTGAATATGCCGACCACAAATAGAAAACGCTGTCGTGCAAAGCCTTAAACTGGACACGTGGAGACCAAGAATATAATTTGTCAGAAGTGGGATTCGAACCCACGCCTGGAGAACCAGACTGCGACCTGAACGCAGCGCCTTAGACCGCTCGGCCATCCTGACTTGTGGATAGTCCTGCCCCGACGATGATTTTCATTGGTGAATTTGTTTAATATTGTACATTTACAAATGATTACTTGCTCTGTTTTAGGAAAAAGATTAACACCAAGCATTTGAAGTTCCGATGTGTCGGCCACAAAGAGAAAACCATGTAGTGCAATGTCTCAATCTGGACACATGGTGACCAAAAATATCATTTGTCAGAAGTGGGATTGGAACCCACGCCTGGAGAACCAGACTGCGACCTGAACGCAGCGCCTTAGACCGCTCGGGCCATCCTGACTCGTGGATAGTCCTGCCCCGACGATGATTTTCATTGGTGAATTTGTTTAATATTGTACATTTACAAATGATTACTTGCTCTGTTTTAGGAAAAAGATTAACACCAAGCATTTGAAGTTCCGATATGTCGGCCACAAAGAGAAAACCATGTAGTGCAATGTCTCAATCTGGACACATGGTGACCAAAAATATCCTTTGTCAGAAGTGGGATTGGAATCCACGCCTGGAGAACCAGACTGCGACCTGAACGCAGCGCCTTAAGGCCATGATACATCTAAAAAATTTCGGTAACTTTTTTAGGATACATCTGATCCGAGACTCGCACCCCTTAACCCCTTAAATTTGGCGCCAATATTCCACCATGGCTGAGACTCGCAGAGAAGTCACATGATTCCCAAATCACATTGTTACGATATGTGGTGCGAGAGTATGGGTGCGTTATGATCGGAAGTAAGGTTATAAATGGGTCAGTGCGTCAGAGTTCATGGGTTATGTCAGAGGTCAATATTAAAGGGTTACGTCAGTTGAACTAGAGTGAGAGAGCCGGCCGGCAGTGTTATGTATGCGCGTCTAATAAGATTGATTATATTTACGGTAATAAAAGCATTACAAAACATGGTGGCAGCCAAGGAGACGTAAATAGAAACAGGAACAAGACACAGAGAAGAAACATACAAGAGCAAATAACAGAACAAGGTAAAGCCGGAAAATTGAAATTATGGCTCAATCACTCAGCCCACCAGATAGACTATCACTAATGGGTGATACAGAGCAAGCATGGAAACTATTCAAACAAAAGTTCAACCTATATATATTGGCAAGTGGATGTAATAACAAAACAGATGAAGAGAAGGTTGCAATTCTGCTTACGTGTGGAGGTGATGAAATATTGGAAATTTATAATTCCTTTGAATTCCCTGAACCTGCAGAAGGGGAAAATGACGAAGCTAACAACCTTAAAAAAGTGTTGGAGAAATTCGATGGATATTTCACCCCTCGAAAAAATGAATTAGCTGCAAGGTACAAGTTTCATCAATGCAAACAGAAGCCAGGTGAACCTCTGGACTCTTTCGTAACTTATCTCAAATTTTTTTCGAAAGACTGTAATTACGAGGACCAGAAAGAAAAGCTAATAAGAGACTAAATCGTATTTGGTTGTTGTGATACTCATTTAAGGGAAAAACTTTTGAAAGAAGAGGATCTCACGCTGGAGAAGACAATAAGATTTTGTATTGCACATCAAATGGCAAATAAAAACATGGATATCTTCAAAGAAGAAACCGGAGATATTGCAATTCATGGAGTTCGACCCAAACTAAAACAAAGAAGAGAGGATAAAGAGCTGCGTGAATGCAAATTCTGTGGTAACAAACATGTCTGGAGCAAAGAGAGATGTCCGGCATATGGAAAAACTTGTTCAAAATGTGGGTTAAAAAACCACTTTGCAGTGAAGTGTTTATCAAAAAACATGAAACGAACCAAGAAAATACATTCTGTCCAAAAGGAAGAAGAATCTGAAGAATCTGATTCTGAAATTGAAATGATTATGAAACTGAGTACATGTGGAAAAAGCAAGGACATTATGGCAGACATGGAAATCAATGGAAATGTGGCTAGATTTCAGGTGGACAGTGGAGCCAGTGTAAATGTAATTCAAGAAGAGATGGTGAGAGGACTTACCATTACTCCCTGCACCACCAAACTCAAAATGTGGAACTCTTCCGAAATGACCACTGTAGGAAAGTGCCGCACTGTTATCCGAAATTGTAAAAACAAGAAGAAATATTCTGTGGAATTCATGGTCGTGGATGAGCCGTTGACTCCACTGCTTGGCAAACGAGCATGTGAACAGATGGGACTAATAACAGTGAATTATAAAAACATCAGCAGTGTTAAAGACATTATATCAGCGAATGAAGATGTTTTCAATGAGGAACTAGGGACTCTCCCTGGTACAGTCCACCTCACAATAGATGACACAAAACAGCCAACTGCAATATCATCATACAGGGTCCCAGTGAGTTTGAAGAACAAAGTGGAAGCTAAGCTGAAGCAGCTTGAGGAAAAGGATGTCATCGCCAAAGTGGACAAACCGACAGAATGGGTCAGCCGGATGGCAATAGGCACCAAAAAGAATGGGGACATTCGGATTTGTATCGACCCCAATGCTTTAAACCAAGCACTCAAGCGAGAACACCATCCTCTGCTGACGCTAGATGATATACTCCCGGAGCTAAATAATGCCAAGGTATTTTCCAAATTCGACCTCAGAAATGGATATTGGCATTGTGTGCTAGACAAGGAATCCAGCTTCATCACAACCTTTCAAACTCCTTTTGGAAGATATCGGTGGAAACGACTGCCCTTCGGATTGAAAGTAAGCAGTGAAATCTTCCAAAAAAGGCTCCAGGTGGCCTTGGAGAACTTACCAGGTGTGTTTTGTATCGCTGATGACATTCTAGTATATGGATGTGGAACAAATGAAGAAACTGCAGAAATGGATCACGACAAGAACCTGAAAAGCCTGCTTGAAAGATGCATCAAGCATGGAATAAGGCTTAATGAGAACAAAACGGAGATCAAACAAAAGCAAGTGACTTTCCATGGACACACTATTACCCAGGATGGACTAAAGCCTGACATGCTTAAAATAGAAGCAATTATGGAAATGAAACCTCCCGCAACTGTCACAGATGTGCAATCAATCTGTGGAATGATCAACTACTTGTCCAGATTTCTTCCGTCTCTGTCAGATGTCTTGAAGCCCCTCAGGCAACTGACCTGCAAAGATGCTGAATGGAGATGGGAGAAGGATCAAGAAGAGGCATTTAAGAAAATGAAGGAGCTAGTCACCAAAGCTCCAATCCTAGCATTCTATGATCAGGAGAAACCACTGGCAATACAGTGTGATGCTAGTAGCACAGGGGTAGGATGTTGCTTACTCCAAGAGGGCAAACCCATCTGCTATGCGAGCCGGGCTCTGACCACCACTGAAGAAAAATATGCCCAAATAGAAAAAGAAATGCTCGCTGTCCTCTTCGCATTGAATAAATTTCATCAATACTCATTTGGGAGACACTACTATTTATTCAGATCATAAACCGTTGGAAAGCATCATCAAGAAACCACTAAACAAAGCACCAAGAAGGCTACAGTGCATGATGCTGAGAACACAACAGTATGACTTTACCCTCCAGTACTGTCCAGGTAAAGAGATGTATATCGCCGATGCACTGTCACGGGCACATCTGGATACAACCGCAGATGAGAAGTCATTTGAGATGGTGAACATGGTGAAACACCTACCAATTCGACAGGAGAGGTTGAACAAGATCAGAGACCACACAATGAGAGATGATGTCCTTGCCGTCTTGAAAGAGCTGATAATGACAGGGTGGCCTAACGAAAGATCAGAAGTAGTGCTAACAGCTATGCCCTATTATCATGTGCGTGATGAACTGTCAGTACAAGACGGCCTCCTTTTCAAAGGAGAAAGAGTAATCATCCCTCAAGGACTGAGAAGAGAAGTGATGCAAGCCATACATGCATCCCATCTTGGCATAGAGACCTCCCTCAGACGAGCCCGAGAATGTGTGTATTGGCCAGGCATGAATCAAGATCTCACGCAATTCATTTCAGCCTGTGATATATGCAGCAAATACAACACTGCACAACAGCAGGAAACACTCATGAATCATGAGCTTTCAGACAGGCCTTGGCAAAAGGTTGGAACAGACATGATGGAGATCAAAGGAAAGGATTATCTGATCACAGTGGACTATTTCTCTAACTTTTGGGAAATTGACTATTGTGAAGACACCAAGAGTTCCACTGTGATCCACAAGTTAAAGCAACTTTTCGCACGATATGGGACTCCCTCAACGTTGATCTCAGACAATGGACCTCAATTTACAAGTGATATTTTCAAAAAGTTTACTGAGAAATGGGACATTGAACATCAGACATCAAGTCCTGGATATCCCAAATCCAATGGAAAAGCGGAATCAGCCGTCAAAACAGCAAAGAGGCTCATCAGGAAGTGCTTAGCAGGTAAACAAGACCCATATCTGGCACTCCTGGACTTAAGGAACTCACCGTCAGGTCCTAATGAATGTAGTCCAGTACAACGGCTGATGGGGCGAAGGACGAGAACTTTGCTCCCAATGTCATCGAAGCTGCTCACTCCTTCAAATATCAATGTAGAGCAGGAGAAATCTCAACAACTTCAGAGACAGTAACGGAGCGCTTCTTACTATAACAGGAGTGTTCGGGACCTGTACCCTCTACAAGAAGGTGATCGCATCAGAATGAAACCTTTCGTTCTTGGAAGAAAGGAATGGGAGCCTGCAACGGTCCTTCAGAGGCTAGATGAACGCTCTTACCGTGTAGGTAATGAACAGGGTGAATATCGAAGAAATAGAGTCCATCTCAGGAAGCAGACTGTGACAGCTGACATTGACAACCCGCAGACGCATGAAGCAGAACTGCATCAAGGACCAGATCATCCTGAGCTGGATACTCTTCCGACTCCGCGGCAAAGTCTGCTGCGGGAGTCGTCTGTTGCCGCTGCACCTGTCCGTCAGGACACATCGATTCCTGTACAACCCAACGTCGATTCAGAGACTTCACGCGCCAGAGACATCGCAGCGCCAGCGGAGCGTCCCCGCCGAACTCGTCAGAGGCCGAAAAGATTCGAGGACTTTGTTGTTTATGAATGAACCCTTTCCCCAGTGACATTTCAGCACAAACTGACCTCATTCTTGAACAATAATGCGTATACTGGGTGATGTGACTTTGTTTGGATGTCCTGTATAATATCCATTATATTTGTTGTGTTTCATACCGCGAAGCACTATCACATCATGCCTGCCGGAAATGATGTGATTTATCCTATTATCAATGTTGAGAAATTAACTGTTCATTTGGCTCTAAACGAGTTAGTTTCAAAAAAGGAAGGATGTTACGATATGTGGTGCGAGAGTATGGGTGCGTTATGATCGGAAGTAAGGTTATAAATGGGTCAGTGCGTCAGAGTTCATGGGTTATGTCAGAGGTCAATATTAAAGGGCTACGTCAGTTGAACTAGAGTGAGAGAGCCGGCCGGCAGTGTTATGTATGCGTGTCTAATAAGATTGATTATATTTACGGTAATAAAAGCATTACAAAACACACATGACCACATCTCGATTTCTCATTGGTTGTACATGTAATACTAATGATGTGGAAACTTTGTGTCCCAAATTCAAACATGTTGATACTTCGGAAACAATGTTTCGGTCACAAAGTTACCGAAACTTTGCCAGATTATCATGAGCTAACCGCTTGGCCATCCTGACTTGTGGATAGTCCTGCCCAGACGGTGATTTTCATTGGTGGATTTGTGTAATATTGTACATTTACAAATGATTACTTGCACTGTTTTAGGATAAAGACTACAACCAAGTGTATGACGCTTGAATATGTCGACCACAAATAGAAAACGCTGTCGTGCAAAGCCTAAAAATGGACACGTTGAGACCAAAAATATAATTTGTCAGAAGTGGGATTCGAACCCACGCCTGGAGAACCAGACTGCGACCTGAACGCAGCGCCTTAGACCGCTCGGCCATCCTGACTTGTGGATAGTCCTGCCCCGACGGTGATTTTCGTTGGTGAATTTGTTTAATATTGTACATTTACAAATGATTACTTTTTCTGTTTTACGAAAAAGACTATATGACGCTTGAATATGTCGGCCACAAATAGAAAACGCTGTCGTGCAAAGCCCTAAACTAGACACGTGGAGATCACAAATAATATGGATAGGTGCTACCTAAAAAATGCGAGCGTATATTTATTAATTCAGCTTTTTCGAGGGGATACATTTAGATTAATTTTTTCAAAATTAAACTCACTTCGGTTTGCCATCAAGCAATCTTTGGCGGGATAAAGTATACCATGCCCGTGCTTGTGACATATCATTCGGTTGCTTAGGAACTCCCATTGTGACGTCATGTTTATAACATTTTGACGTCACAACTACTCAATATGCTATCCTTGGAGATTGGCAACAGACATTTAGCGCATCAATTATAAATTTTAACTTTAATGTTAAGTATAAATCCATTGTTAACATTGAATCATTTATTCGTTAATTTTGTGGGGCAGCTGATTTAATTATTAAAGACATGATATGATATGCTTCGATCTCTCTTTGCTTGAATACATTTAGGTACAGCTGATATTTACTCCGAATCCGAAAACGTCTTATGGGAGCTGTTGCGCGAAATGAAAGTCCTAAGCCTATGCTTGAAGTGGAATTTGAATATGCATGCATGTTACCTTAAGAGCTCGCTTGCGTTCGCCATAATTTGTCAGAAGTGGGATTACTTGCGCTGTTTTAGGAAAAAGACAACAACCAAGTATATGACGTTTGAATATGCCGACCACAAATAGAAAACGCTGTCGTGCAAAGCCTTAAACTGGACACGTGGAGACCAAGAATATAATTTGTCAGAAGTGGGATTCGAACCCACGCCTGGAGAACCAGACTGCGACCTGAACGCAGCGCCTTAGACCGCTCGGCCATCCTGACTTGTGGATAGTCCTGCCCCGACGATGATTTTCATTGGTGAATTTGTTTAATATTGTAAATTTACAAATGATTACTTTCTCTGTTTTAGGAAAAAGATTAACACCAAGCATTTGAAGTTCCGATGTGTGGGCCACAAAGAGAAAACCATGTAGTGCAATGTCTCAAACTGGACACATGGTGACCAAAAATATCATTTGTCAGAAGTGGGATTGGAACCCACGCCTGGAGAACCAGACTGCGACCTGAACGCAGCGCCTTAGACCGCTCGGGCCATCCTGACTCGTGGATAGTCCTGCCCCGACGATGATTTTCATCGGTGAATTTGTTTAATATTGTACATTTACAAATGATTACTTGCTCTGTTTTAGGAAAAAGATTAACACCAAGCATTTGAAGTTCCGATATGTCGGCCACAAAGAGAAAACCATGTAGTGCAATGTCTCAATCTGGACACATGGTGACCAAAAATATCCCTTGTCAGAAGTGGGATTGGAATCCACGCCTGGAGAACCAGACTGCGACCTGAACGCAGCGCCTTAAGGCCATGATACATCTAAAAAATTTCGGTAACTTTTTTAGGATACATCTGATCCGAGACTCGCACCCCTTAACCCCTTAAATTTGGCGCCAATATTCCACCATGGCTGAGACTCGCAGAGAAGTCACATGATTCCCAAATCACATTGTTACGATATGTGGTGCGAGAGTATGGGTGCGTTATGATCGGAAGTAAGGTTATAAATGGGTCAGTGCGTCAGAGTTCATGGGTTATGTCAGAGGTCAATATTAAAGGGCTACGTCAGTTGAACTAGAGTGAGAGAGCCGGCCGGCAGTGTTATGTATGCGCGTCTAATAAGATTGATTATATTTACGGTAATAAAAGCATTACAAAACATGGTGGCAGCCAAGGAGACGTAAATAGAAACAGGAACAAGACACAGAGAAGAAACATACAAGAGCAAATAACAGAACAAGGTAAAGCCGGAAAATTGAAATTATGGCTCAATCACTCAGCCCACCAGATAGACTATCACTAATGGGTGATACAGAGCAAGCATGGAAACTATTCAAACAAAAGTTCAACCTATATATATTGGCAAGTGGATGTAATAACAAAACAGATGAAGAGAAGGTTGCAATTCTGCTTACGTGTGGAGGTGATGAAATATTGGAAATTTATAATTCCTTTGAATTCCCTGAACCTGCAGAAGGGGAAAATGACGAAGCTAACAACCTTAAAAAAGTGTTGGAGAAATTCGATGGATATTTCACCTCTCGAAAAAATGAATTAGCTGCAAGGTACAAGTTTCATCAATGCAAACAGAAGCCAGGTGAACCTCTGGACTCTTTCGTAACTCATCTCAAAATTCTTTCGAAAGACTGTAATTACGAGGACCAGAAAGAAAAGCTAATAAGAGACTAAATCGTATTTGGTTGTTGTGATACTCATTTAAGGGAAAAACTTTTGAAAGAAGAGGATCTCACGCTGGAGAAGACAATAAGATTTTGTATTGCACATCAAATGGCAAATAAAAACATGGATATCTTCAAAGAAGAAACCGGAGATATTGCAATTCATGGAGTTCGACCCAAACTAAAACAAAGAAGAGAGGATAAAGAGCTGCGTGAATGCAAATTCTGTGGTAACAAACATGTCTGGAGCATAGAGAGATGTCCGGCATATGGAAAAACTTGTTCAAAATGTGGGTTAAAAAACCACTTTGCAGTGAAGTGTTTATCAAAAAACATGAAACGAACCAAGAAAATACATTCTGTCCAAAAGGAAGAAGAATCTGAAGAATCTGATTCTGAAATTGAAATGATTATGAAACTGAGTACATGTGGAAAAAGCAAGGACATTATGGCAGACATGGAAATCAATGGAAATGTGGCTAGATTTCAGGTGGACAGTGGAGCCAGTGTAAATGTAATTCAAGAAGAGATGGTGAGAGGACTTACCATTACTCCCTGCACCACCAAACTCAAAATGTGGAACTCTTCCGAAATGACCACTGTAGGAAAGTGCCGCACTGTTATCCGAAATTGTAAAAACAAGAAGAAATATTCTGTGGAATTCATGGTCGTGGATGAGCCGTTGACTCCACTGCTTGGCAAACGAGCATGTGAACAGATGGGACTAATAACAGTGAATTATGAAAACATCAGCAGTGTTAAAGACATTATATCAGCGAATGAAGATGTTTTCAATGAGGAACTAGGGACTCTCCCTGGTACAGTCCACCTCACAATAGATGACACAAAACAGCCAACTGCAATATCATCATACAGGGTCCCAGTGAGTTTGAAGAACAAAGTGGAAGCTAAGCTGAAGCAGCTTGAGGAAAAGGATGTCATCGCCAAAGTGGACAAACCGACAGAATGGGTCAGCCGGATGGCAATAGGCACCAAAAAGAATGGGGACATTCGGATTTGTATCGACCCCAATGCTTTAAACCAAGCACTCAAGCGAGAACACCATCCTCTGCTGACGCTAGATGATATACTCCCGGAGCTAAATAATGCCAAGGTATTTTCCAAATTCGACCTCAGAAATGGATATTGGCATTGTGTGCTAGACAAGGAATCCAGCTTCCTCACAACCTTTCAAACTCCTTTTGGAAGATATCGGTGGAAACGACTGCCCTTCGGATTGAAAGTAAGCAGTGAAATCTTCCAAAAAAGGCTCCAGGTGGCCTTGGAGAACTTACCAGGTGTGTTTTGTATCGCTGATGACATTCTAGTATATGGATGTGGAACAAATGAAGAAACTGCAGAAATGGATCACGACAAGAACCTGAAAAGCCTGCTTGAAAGATGCATCAAGCATGGAATAAGGCTTAATGAGAACAAAACGGAGATCAAACAAAAGCAAGTGACTTTCCATGGACACACTATTACCCAGGATGGACTAAAGCCTGACATGCTTAAAATAGAAGCAATTATGGAAATGAAACCTCCCGCAACTGTCACAGAGGTGCAATCAATCTGTGGAATGATCAACTACTTGTCCAGATTTCTTCCGTCTCGGTCAGATGTCTTGAAGCCCCTCAGGCAACTGACCTGCAAAGATGCTGAATGGAGATGGGAGAAGGATCAAGAAGAGGCATTTAAGAAAATGAAGGAGCTAGTCACCAAAGCTCCAATCCTAGCATTCTATGATCAGGAGAAACCACTGGCAATACAGTGTGATGCTAGTAGCACAGGGGTAGGATGTTGCTTACTCCAAGAGGGCAAACCCATCTGCTATGCGAGCCGGGCTCTGACCACCACTGAAGAAAAATATGCCCAAATAGAAAAAGAAATGCTCGCTGTCCTCTTCGCATTGAATAAATTTCATCAATACTCATTTGGGAGACACTACTATTTATTCAGATCATAAACCGTTGGAAAGCATCATCAAGAAACCACTAAACAAAGCACCAAGAAGGCTACAGTGCATGATGCTGAGAACACAACAGTATGACTTTACCCTCCAGTACTGTCCAGGTAAAGAGATGTATATCGCCGATGCACTGTCACGGGCACATCTGGATACAACCGCAGATGAGAAGTCATTTGAGATGGTGAACATGGTGAAACACCTACCAATTCGACAGGAGAGGTTGAACAAGATCAGAGACCACACAATGAGAGATGATGTCCTTGCCGTCTTGAAAGAGCTGATAATGACAGGGTGGCCTAACGAAAGATCAGAAGTAGTGCTAACAGCTATGCCCTATTATCATGTGCGTGATGAACTGTCAGTACAAGACGGCCTCCTTTTCAAAGGAGAAAGAGTAATCATCCCTCAAGGACTGAGAAGAGAAGTGATGCAAGCCATACATGCATCCCATCTCGGCATAGAGACCTCCCTCAGACGAGCCCGAGAATGTGTGTATTGGCCAGGCATGAATCAAGATCTCAGGCAATTCATTTCAGCCTGTGATATATGCAGCAAATACAACACTGCACAACAGCAGGAAACACTCATGAATCATGAGCTTTCAGACAGGCCTTGGCAAAAGGTTGGAACAGACATGATGGAGATCAAAGGAAAGGATTATCTGATCACAGTGGACTATTTCTCTAACTTTTGGGAAATTGACTATTGTGAAGACACCAAGAGTTCCACTGTGATCCACAAGTTAAAGCAACTTTTCGCACGATATGGGACTCCCTCAACGTTGATCTCAGACAATGGACCTCAATTTACAAGTGATATTTTCAAAAAGTTTACTGAGAAATGGGACATTGAACATCAGACATCAAGTCCTGGATATCCCAAATCCAATGGAAAAGCGGAATCAGCCGTCAAAACAGCAAAGAGGCTCATCAGGAAGTGCTTAGCAGGTAAACAAGACCCATATCTGGCACTCCTGGACTTAAGGAACTCACCGTCAGGTCCTAATGAATGTAGTCCAGTACAACGGCTGATGGGGCGAAGGACGAGAACTTTGCTCCCAATGTCATCGAAGCTGCTCACTCCTTCAAATATCAATGTAGAGCAGGAGAAATCTCAACAACTTCAGAGACAGCAACGGAGCGCTTCTAACTATAACAGGAGTGTTCGGGACCTGTACCCTCTACAAGAAGGTGATCGCATCAGAATGAAACCTTTCGTTCTTGGAAGAAAGGAATGGGAGCCTGCAACGGTCCTTCAGAGGCTAGATGAACGCTCTTACCGTGTAGGTAATGAACAGGGTGAATATCGAAGAAATAGAGTCCATCTCAGGAAGCAGACTGTGACAGCTGACATTGACAACCCGCAGACGCATGAAGCAGAACTGCATCAAGGACCAGATCATCCTGAGCTGGATACTCTTCCGACTCCGCGGCAAAGTCTGCTGCGGGAGTCGTCTGTTGCCGCTGCACCTGTCCGTCAGGACACATCGATTCCTGTACAACCCAACGTCGATTCAGAGACTTCACGCGCCAGAGACATCGCAGCGCCAGCGGAGCGTCCCCGCCGAACTCGTCAGAGGCCGAAAAGATTCGAGGACTTTGTTGTTTATGAATGAACCCTTTCCCCAGTGACATTTCAGCACAAACTGACCTCATTCTTGAACAATAATGCGTATACTGGGTGATGTGACTTTGTTTGGATGTCCTGTATAATATCCATTATATTTGTTGTGTTTCATACCGCGAAGCACTATCACATCATGCCTGCCGGAAATGATGTGATTTATCCTATTATCAATGTTGAGAAATTAACTGTTCATTTGGCTCTAAACGAGTTAGTTTCAAAAAAGAAAGGATGTTACGATATGTGGTGCGAGAGTATGGGTGCGTTATGATCGGAAGTAAGGTTATAAATGGGTCAGTGCGTCAGAGTTCATGGGTTATGTCAGAGGTCAATATTAAAGGGCTACGTCAGTTGAACTAGAGTGAGAGAGCCGGCCGGCAGTGTTATGTATGCGTGTCTAATAAGATTGATTATATTTACGGTAATAAAAGCATTACAAAGCACACATGACCACATCTCGATTTCTCATTGGTTGTACATGTAATACTAATGATGTGGAAACTTTGTGTCCCAAATTCAAACATGTTGATACTTCGGAAACAATGTTTCGGTCACAAAGTTACCGAAACTTTGCCAGATTATCATGAGCTAGCCGCTTGGCCATCCTGACTTGTGGATAGTCCTGCCCAGACGGTGATTTTCATTGGTGGATTTGTGTAATATTGTACATTTACAAATGATTACTTGCACTGTTTTAGGAAAAAGACTACAACCAAGTGTATGACGCTTGAATATGTCGACCACAAATAGAAAACGCTGTCGTGCAAAGCCTAAAAATGGACACGTTGAGACCAAAAATATAATTTGTCAGAAGTGGGATTCGAACCCACGCCTGGAGAACCAGACTGCGACCTGAACGCAGCGCCTTAGACCGCTCGGCCATCCTGACTTGTGGATAGTCCTGCCCCGACGGTGATTTTCGTTGGTGAATTTGTTTAATATTGTACATTTACAAATGATTACTTTTTCTGTTTTAGGAAAAAGATTAAAACCAAGCATTTGAAGCTCCGATATGTCGGCCACAAAGAGAAAACGCTGTCGTGCAAAGCCTTAAACTGGACACGTGGAGACCAAAAATACAATTTGTCAGAAGTGGGATTCGAACCCACGCCTGGAGAACCAGACTGCGACCTGAACGCAGCGCCTTAGACCGCTCGACCATCCTGACTGCTGCACCATGCGGCCTGGACGGTGATTTTCATCGGTGGATTTGTTTAATATTGTACATTTACAAATGAGTACTTGCTCTGTTTTAGGAAAAAGATTAACACCAAGCATTTGAAGTTCCGATATGTCGGCCACAAAGAGAAAACGCTGTCGTGCAAAGCCTTAAACTGGACACGTGGAGACCAAAAAATAATTTGTCAGAAGTCGGATTCGAACCCACGCCTGAAGAACCAGACTGCGACCTGAACGCAGCGCCTTAGACCGCTCGGCCATCCTGACTGATGAATAGTCCGCCCCGACGGTGATTTTCATTGGTGGATTTGTGTAATATTGCACATTTACAAATGATTACTGGCACTGTTTTAGGAAAAAGATTAAAACCAAGCATTTGAAGCTCCGATATGTCGGCCACAAAGAGAAAACGCTGTCGTGCAAAGCCTTAAACTGGACACGTGGAGACCAAAAATACAATTTGTCAGAAGTGGGATTCGAACCCACGCCTGGAGAACCAGACTGCGACCTGAACGCAGCGCCTTAGACCGCTCGGCCATCCTGACTGATGAACCATGCGGCCTGGACGGTGATTTTCATCGGTGGATTTGATTAATATTGTACATTTACAAATGATTTCTGAAAAAGGTAGGAGGCCACTGAAGCGGATAGTCGTGTTTTGTTGACGTTGGGTTTGATGTAATTTTGGTATCATTTCGCAGTGTTTTCCCGAATAATTTTGTATTGTTAGTGCTTGCAAGATACTTGTGGTCACTTATATGTTAATACAAGTTTGTTTGTGGATGAATATTGTATTTATTTCAGGGTTTTAATTTTTCGGTTTTCAAACTTGAGGTATTATCGCTCACTCAAGGCCGGCCGGTTGGTGCCATCGTGTACCGCTGCGTGGCGCCCTGACCTGTGCTCATTCAGTTCGTGCGCTTTTTTTCAGGGATTTGCCGTCAGTCACTGTACTTTGCCTTTTCTCAGCTAATTATTTAACAACATATTTCATGCACAACTTAAAGAGTTAGACACCCAATCATGGGAGCCGACTCAAAACAAAACAAGAGAACACGGAGTGACTCTCCACCAGAAACTCCTCCAGTTGATAACCAAACCTTCTCTCGATACTTAATAATTCATGGAACAGATGACAACAAACCTCTCAACAAATTATCTCCCTTTGCAATAGCTAAAGGCATCCAAGGACTTGCTGGCGAACCGAAATCTGTTCAGAGATTGCGTTCAGGTGACATTCTCATTGAAGTCACACGCAAAACCCACTCCGAAAATCTATTACGATCCAAATTGCTTGCAAATATCCCAATAGATGTTTCTCCTCACAGAAGTTTAAACAGTAGCAAAGGAGTTATCCGCTGTAGAGATATCCAACCCTGTTCTGACGAAGAAATTGTTGAGGAACTCTCACATGTTGGTGTCATTGAAGCCAAACGCATCTCAATCACGAAAAACGGTGACAAAATACGCACCAACACTATCATCTTAACTTTCAACAACCCAACCCTACCTGAACATATTCTGGCTGGTTACATACGTATCCCAGTCCAGCCATACATCCCCAATCCGCTCAGATGCTTCAACTGCCAAACATTTGGACACAGTAAAAACAGCTGCAAGAGAGGTGTTGTTTGTGCTCGCTGCGGCGAGTCTGGTCACAACGACACTTCGTGTGGCAATGAGATTCTGTGCATAAATTGTAAAGGCAATCATCACTCATATGCAAAAGAGTGCCCTGTTTGGAAAACTGAAAAATCCATTCAAGAAATTCGTGTCACTCGAAACATTTCTTTCCCTGATGCAAAAAAGTTAATAGAAAAGGCCAATACACATCAACCTACAACAAGCTATGCTCAAGTAACCAGCTCAAAACAGCAACAAAAACAACAAATTCAAATGAAGTCAGTGGCAACAAACACTGACGTTTCATGGCATCCTCGAGCCCAATTCGCTTTCCAAATGACAACTAACAATGGTGATCCACAAACCACCAAAGCTCAGACGTCTTCATCGACATCTCAAACTGAAAAAAACACAACACCAAAAGAACCTAAAACACAATCGAATATGACGAAAACAAAACCACCCATTCAAAAAAAAGTTGACAGACGTCATCAGAACACCGACAAAATGAAACCCACAACGTCCCGTTTTGAACATCTCGAAGAGATGGAAGTGGAATCGTCCACAACCAAAGATGGAGATAATACACACGTAAGCACAAAAGATACCGTCCCAAAGGGATAAACCATGGCGTCCATCTTGCAATGGAACTGTAGAGGGCTTAAGGCAAACATAGATGAAATCCATCGCCTATTAGAACAATATAACCCAGTTGCAATTTGTCTTGTAAATATTCCAAAATATAACAGTTATGACATACCTTGTCAAGATACTGAGGACAAAGTGAAAGGAGGGGTCTCCATTTATATAAATGAAAATACTCCTCACAGTGAAATACCTCTACACACGAATCTCCAAGCCGTTGCCACCAGGGTAACACTACACAAACCCGTCTCTCTTTGTTCAATATATATTCCACCCAGTTGCACTTTGCTAAAAACGGATTTGGAGACTATTCTCGTACAACTTCCTACACCATATATTATACTTGGAGATTTTAACGCCCATAATACGTTATGGGGCTGCAAAGACACACTATCAAAAGGAAAAATTATACACGATTTCATTATGAAAAATGACCTGATTTTATCAAACGATGGTTCTATAACATATATACATCCAGGAAATGGGGGCAAATCAGCAATAGATTTAACTTTATGCCATCCCAATATATATCTTGATTTTGATTGGACAGTTGATACTGACCTTCATGGCAGTGACCATTTTCCTATCATCCTCCATAACAATAATCCTATCACGATGAACCAAATCACTCACCGGAATCTGAAGAAAGCTAATTTGCAAACATTCAGAGATTTATGCCAGGAAAATCTAACGCATGACCTATTTGACAATACTCAAGATGCTATAGAACTTTTTACTAAAGCCATTCACAATATTGCATGCAATACAATCCCAAAGACCTCTAACAGCTCTAAATATAAAAGAAAGCCATGGTTTGACCATGATTGCCTACAAGCCGTGTCTGAAAGAAAAATAGCCCAAAGATTTATGCAATCACACCCATCTCCAGATAACATGCACAATTATAAGTTAATACGAGCAAAGACAAGACGTCTCATAAGAACTGCCAAAGGAAATTCATGGAAAGTATTCGTCTCCAAACTAGATACACGTTCTAGCACCAAAAACACATGGAGAATGATACGCAAAATTAGCGGAAAAGCGAACTCAAAATCCATCAATAATTTAAAACTCAATGACACCACATTAGACACACCCAAAGACATTTCAGAAACACTTTCTTCTCAATTTGCAAGGCTTCTTTCTCCAAGAACTGCAACCAAGCTTTTACAGTGCACAAAGACACATCTGAAAAGAGATACCTAAACTTCCAATCTGACTACCAAGAAAATTACAACCGTCTTTTCTCATTAGATAAATTAAAGAAAGCGATAAAAGATGCTCACGATACATCTCCTGGACCCGACGAAATATCGTATCAATTCATAAAAAATATTCCTAATGAGTGCTTAGAAATTCTCCTTGGGATTTTTAATAATATCTGGAACACTGGTCTGATTCCACAATCATGGAGAACAGCAACTGATATCCCTATTTTAAAACATGGGAAAAACCCTGCAGATCCATCTGCGTATCGACCAATTGCACCGACCAGCTGTCTATGCAAAACACTTGAGCGACTGATAAACAAACGATTGATATGGTATCTGAAAACTAAAAATATAATAACAAAATTTAAAAGCGGGTTTTGAAAAAATCGTAGTACCACAGACCATTTAGTCCGCCTAGAAACTTATATCAGAGAGGCGTTTGTTAAAAAAGAGCATGTTTTAGCCAATTTTTTTATCTGGAAAAGGCTTATGATACGACTTGGAGATACGGAATTTTAAAAGACTTATATAACATGAACATTCGAGGCAATTTACCTAATTTTATTTCTAGTTTTCTAACAAACCGACTTTTTCGAACAAGAGTGGGTAGCACACTTTCTGATTTTCATAACCAGGAAATGGGTGTACCGCAAGGAAGCATGTTATCTGTCACACTGTTCAGTATCAAGATAAATGATATTGTTAAATGCATAGCACCTATATTAACCCGTTCCTCTTTGTTGATGACTTTTTAGCTGGACTCAGAGGTATTAATATGCAAACAATACAAGAACAGTTACAAGAGAATGTCGATAAACTACAAAACTGGGCAAACGAAAAACGGGTTTAAATTTTCAAAATCAAAAGCTGTATGCTTGCACTTTTGTAATAAACGACGCCAACATCAAGACCCAACATTATATTTGGGCAACGACCCCATTCCAGTTGTTGCACAGGTGAAATTCTTGGGTGTTGTATTTGATAAAAACTGAATTTCATAGCACATATAAAACAGCTTAAAGGAAAATGCACCAAAGCTTTAAATATTTTAAAAGTATTATCCAACACTGATTGGGGATCTGACACAGAAACTCTCTTAAATATATATAAAACGCTTATTCGTTCGAAACTAGATTACGGCTGTACGATATACGGGACAGCACGCAAATCATATTTACAAATGCTTGACCCTATACATAACCAAGCTCTAAGATTGTGCCTAGGAACCTTTCGCACCACACCCACAGAAAGTCTCTATATTGAAGCCAATGAACCTTCCTTATACCTAAGAAGAGAAAAATTGGCGCTTCAATATGCATTAAAACTCAAATCTATCCCAAACAATCCGACATATGAAGACGTATTTCATCCTCAATACCGTGACCTATTCCTCGACAAACCTACCACAATATCAACATTTGGTATAGGTATCCAAAATATTCTCCAGAATAGCAACCTATCATTTGACAACATTAGACAATTCCAGTTGTCTACTACTCCACCATGGGAACTAAGAACTCCAAAAATTATTTTCGATCTGACGAGATATAATAAATCAGATACAGACCCTGCCCTTTTCCTTAAATTACTCCACCAATTGAAATTAAGCTATTCCACACACACGGCTATATACACTGATGGCTCAAAGACCTCAAGCAAGGTAGCAGCTGCTGCTGTCATTTTGCAGCACGTTGCTAGCACTAGACTGCCAAATACATGTTCCATCTTTAGTGCTGAGTCTAAAGCGATTTTATTAGCATTGCAACATATACAATCCTCAGATGATAAAAAATTCATCATTTATTCTGATTCGCTTTCTTGCTTGCAGGCAATCCAACACCAACGCATAGATCACCCATTTATACTTGATATTATCCCACATTACAACTATCTACTTAACCGAGACAAAGAAATAATTTTTTGTTGGCTTCCAAGCCACATAGGTATTGCTGGCAATATCCTTGCAGACGCAGAAGCCAAGAAAGCACTTGACCAAGACATTTCCCCAATAACTATACCATATACCGACTTGAAACCACAGATAAACAATCACATCACATCTCTCTGGCAAAAAAGCTGGTCTTCCCAATCAAACAATAAACTAAATAAAATTCTGCCAATTATAGGTATCAAACACCCACGGCAAACCAATCGGAGAAACGACGTAGTTTTGAGACGACTACGAACAGGACATACTTATTTTACGCACGTGCACCTTCTCAAAGGAGATCCTCCCCCATTTTGTATTCCATGTCAGCATAATCTTAATGTGGAGCACATCCTATTAAACTGCGTCGATTTTTCACACGTTCGAACAAAATACTTTAGTGCACCATCACTCGTTGATCTCTTTAAATCCATTAAAGATGACACCATTATTAACTTTATCAAAGACATTGGCCTATATTATCAAATATGAATTTCTCGTCGTATATACCAGATATTAATATCAAGTCCTTTCACACATATGAGATTAATGTTTCAACTCATTAAACCACAAATATATAATTAATTTTTCTTTGTACATTATTTTCCAGGGTTTTACATTTGATACAATTCATGTGATGTACGTTTAAATAATCTATTTCAGGGTTTTATCTATCATATCTATTATTTCACTTATGCAACACTTCAGTCTATATTTCAGGGTTTTATCAAGTTTGACTCAAGTTTGACTAAAAAACCTTTGCATGGCACGATATGGCCTTACAGGCTAAAATGCCGTTAAAACTAATTCAAATCAAAATCAAACAAATGGTTTCTGAAAAAGGTAGGAGGCCGCTGAAGCGGATAGTCGTGTTTTGTTGACGTTGGGTTTAATGTAATTTTGGTATCATTTCGCGGTGTTTTTGCGATCAGTTTTGTATTGTTTGTGCTTGCAAGATACTTGTGGTCACCTATATGTTAACACAAGTTTGTTCGTGGATGAATATTGTATTTAATGCAGGGTTTTAATTTTCGGTTTTCAAACTTGAGGTATTATCGCTCACTCAAGGCCGGCCGGTTGGTGCCATCGTGTACCGCTGCGTGGCGCCCTGACCTGACGCTTTTTTTCAGGGCTTTTGCCGTCAGGCACTGTACTTTGCCTTTTTTCAGCTAATTATTTAACAACATATTTCATGCACAACTTAAAGAGTTAGACACCCAATCATGGGAGCTGACTCAAAACAAAACAAGAGAACACGGAGTGACTCTCCACCAGAAACTCCTCCAGTTGATAACCAAACCTTTTCTCGATACTTAATAATTCATGGAACAGATGACAACAAACCTCTCAACAAATTATCTCCCTTTGCAATAGCTAAAGGCATCCAAGGACTTGCTGGCGAACCGAAATCTGTTCAGAGATTGCGTTCAGGTGACCTTCTCATTGAAGTCACACGCAAAACCCACTCCGAAAATCTATTACGATCCAAATATCCCAATAGACGTTTCTCCTCACAGAAGTTTAAACAGTAGCAAAGGAGTTATCCGCTGTAGAGACCTGGTGTCATTGAAGCCAAACGCATCTCAATCACGAAAAACGGTGACAAAATGCGCACCAACACTATCATCTTAGCTTTCAACAACCCAACCCTACCTGAACATATTCTGGCTGGTTACATACTCATCCCAGTCCAGCCATACATCCCCAATCCGCTCAGATGCTTCAACTGCCAAAAATTTGGACACAGTAAAAACAGCTGCAAGAGAGGTGTTGTTTGTGCTCGCTGCAGCGAGTCTGGTCACAACGACACCTCGTGTAGCAATGAAATACTGTGTATAAATTGTAAAGGCACACATTACTCATATGCAACAGGTTGGCCTGTTTGGAAAACTGAGAAATCCATTCAAGAAATTCGTGTCACTCGAAACATTTCTTTCCCTGATGCAAGAAAGTTAATAGAAAAGGCCAATACGCATCAACCTGCAACAAGCTATGCTCAAGTAACCAGCTCAAAGCAGCAACAAAAACAACAAATTCAAATGAAGTCAGTGGCAACAAACACTGACGTTTCATGGCATCCTCGAGCCCAATTCGCTTTCCAAATGACAACTAACAACGGTGATCCACAAACCACCAAAGCTCAGACGTCTTCATCGACATCTAAAACTGAAAAAAACACAATCGAATATGCCGAAAACAAAACCACCCATTCAAAAAAAAGTGGACAGACGTCATCAGGGCCCGTAAGTATAAAAGCGCCAGGGCGACAAAAACCGCCCCAAACCTGTAAATTGCCCCGATTTCGCCCTGATTCAGGGCACTTTGAAAAGCCGGTTTTGTTTCAGGGTCAAAACTATGGAACTAGGCCAAAACAAGGCGGAATTAGGGCGTATTTAGGGCCATTTATCTAAACTGCCCATTTGGGGCGAAATCGGGGCGAAATCAGGGGCAATTTACCGGTTTGGGGCCGTTTTTATCGCCGTGCGGCTTTATACACACAGCCAGGGCAGGAAAATGGCCCTGGCTGAGGCATTTTTTTCACCCTGAAATCGCCCCGTTTTGGTCCCGTTATACTTCCGGGCCCTGGGCCCGTTAGTATAAACCAGCCAAGGCGAAAAAAACCGCCCCAAACCCGTAAATTGCCCCGATTTCGCCCTGATTCAGGGCACTTTAAAAAGCAGGTCTTGTTTCAGGGCCAAAACAGGGCGGAATTAGGGCGTTTTGGGGGCCATTTATCTAAACTGACCATTTGGGGCGAAAAAGCAGAACAGGGCGTAATTGGGGCGAAATCGGGGCGAAATCAGGGGCAATTTACCGGTTTGGGGCCGTTTTTATCGCCCTGCGGCTTTATACTTACAGCCAGAGCAGGAAAATGGCCCTGGCTGGGGCATTTTTTTCGCCCCGAAATCGCCCTGTTTTGGTCCCGTTATACTTCCGGGGCCCAGAACACCGACAAAATGAAAACCACAACGTCTCGTTTTGAACATCTCGAAGAGATGGAAGTGGAATCGCCCACAACCAAAGATGGAGATAATACACACGTAAGCACAAAAGATCCCGTCCCCAAGGGATAAACCATGGCGTCCATCTTGCAATGGAACTGTGGAGGGCTTAAGGCAAACATAGATGAAATCCGTAGCCTATTAGAACAATATAACCCAGTTGCAATTTGTCTTCAGGAAACTTTCATCAAGGACAAAGGCGACATAAATATTCCAAAATATAACAGTTATGACATACCTTGTCCAGATACTGAGGACAAAGTGAAAGGAGGGGTCTCCATTTATATAAATGAAAATACTCCTCACAGTGAAATACCTCTACACACGAATCTCCAAGCCGTTGCCACCAGGGTAACACTACACAAACCCGTCTCTCTTTGTTCAATATATATTCCACCCAGTTGCACTTTGCTAAAAACGGATTTGGAGACTATTCTCCTACAACTTCCTACACCATATATTATACTTGGAGATTTTAACGCCCATAATACGTTATGGGGCTGCAAAGACACACTATCAAAAGGAAAAATTATACACGATCTCATTATGAAAAATGGCCTGATTTTATCAAACGATGGATCTATAACATATATACATCCAGGAAATGGGGGCAAATCAGCAATAGATTTAACTTTATGCCATCCCAATATATATCTTGATTTTGATTGGACAGTTGATACTGACCTTCATGGCAGTGACCATTTTCCTATCATCCTCCATAACAATAATCCTATCACGATGAACCAAATCACTCACTGGAATCTGAAGAAAGCTAATTGGCAAACATTCAGAGATTTATGCCAGGAAAATCTAACGCATGACCTATTTGACAATACTCAAGATGCTATAGAACTTTTTACTAAAGCCATTCACAATATTGCATGCAATACAATCCCAAAGACCTCTAACAGCTCTAAATATAAAAGAAAGCCATGGTTTGACCATGATTGCCTACAAGCCGTGTCTGAAAGAAAAATAGCCCAAAGATTTATGCAATCACACCCATCTCCAGATAACATGCACAATTATAAGTTAATACGAGCAAAGACAAGACGTCTCATAAGAACTGCCAAAGGAAATTCATGGAAAGTATCCGTCTCCAAACTAGATACACGTTCTAGCACCAAAAACACATGGAGAATGATACGCAAAATTAGCGGAAAAGCGAACTCAAAATCCATCAATAATTTAAAACTCAATGACACCACATTAGACACACCCAAAGACATTTCAGAAACACTTTCTTCTCAATTTGCAAGGCTTCTTTCTCCAAGAACTGCAACCAAGCTTTTACAGTGCACAAAGACACATCTGAAAAGAGATACCTAAACTTCCAATCTGACTACCAAGAAAATTACAACCGTCTTTTCTCATTAGATAAATTAAAGAAAGCGATAAAAGATGCTCACGATACATCTCCTGGACCCGACGAAATACCGTATCAATTCATAAAAAATATTCCTAATGAGTGCTTAGAAATTCTCCTTGGGATTTTTAATAATATCTGGAACACTGGTCTGATTCCACAATCATGGAGAACAGCAACTATTATCCCTATTTTAAAACATGGGAAAAACCCTGCAGATCCATCTGCGTATCGACCAATTGCACTGACCAGCTGTCTATGCAAAACACTTGAGCGAATGATAAACAAACGATTGATATGGTATCTGAAAACTAAAAATATAATAACAAAATTTAAAAGGTTTTGAAAAAATCGTAGTACCACAGACCATTTAGTCCGCCTAGAAACTTATATCAGAGAGGCGTTTGTTAAAAAAGAGCATGTTTTAGCCAATTTTTTTATCTGGAAAAGGCTTATGATACGACTTGGAGATACGGAATTTTAAAAGACTTATATAACATGAACATTCGAGGCAATTTACCTAATTTTATTTCTAGTTTTCTAACAAACCGACTTTTTCGAACAAGAGTGGGTAGCACACTTTCTGATTTTCAGAACCAGGAAATGGGTGTACCGCAAGGAAGCATGTTATCTGTCACACTGTTCAGTATCAAGATAAATGATATTGTTAAATGCATAGCACCTATATTAACCCGTTCCTCTTTGTTGATGACTTTTTAGCTGGACTCAGAGGTATTAATATGCAAACAATACAAGAACAGTTACAAGAAAATGTCGATAAACTACAAAACTGGGCAAACGAAAAACGGGTTTAAATTTTCAAAATCAAAAGCTGTATGCTTGCACTTTTGTAATAAACGACGCCAACATCAAGACCCAACATTATATTTGGGCAACGACCCCATTCCAGTTGTGCCACAGGTGAAATTCTTGGGTGTTGTATTTGATAAAAAACTGAATTTCATAGCACATATAAAACAGCTTAAAGGAAAATGCACAAAAGCTTTAAATATCTTAAAAGTATTATCCAACACGGATTGGGGATCTGACACAGAAACTCTCTTAAATATATATAAAACGCTTATTCTTTCGAAACTAGATTACGGCTGTACGATATACGGGACAACACGCAAATCATATTTACAAATGCTTGACCCTATACATAACCAAGCTCTAATATTGTGCACAGGAACCTTCCGCACCACACCCATGGAAAGTCTCTATATTGAAGCCAATGACCTTCCTTATACCTAAGAAGAGAAACATTGGCGCTTCAATATGCAATAAAACTCAAATCTACCCCAAACAATCCAACATGTGAAGACGTATTTCATCCTCAATACCGTGACCTATTCCTCAACAAACCTACCACAATATCCACATATGGTATAGGTATCCAAAATATTCTCCAGAACAGCAACCTATCATTTGACAACATTAGACAATTCCAGTTGTCTACTACTCCACCATGGGAAATAAGAACTCCAAAAATTAAATCAGAAAAAAAAAATCAGACACAGACCCTGTCCTTTTCCTTCTCACTCCACCAAGTGAGATTAAACTATTCCACACACACGCGGCTATATACACTGATGGCTCAAAGACCTCAAGCAAGGTAGCAGCTGCTGCTGTCATTTTGCAGCACGTTGCTAGCACTAGACTGCCAAACACATGTTCCATCTTTAGTGCTGAGTCTAAAGCGATTTTATTAGCATTGCAACATACACAATCCACAGATGATACAAATTTCATCATTTATTCTGATTCGCTTTCTTGCTTGCAGACAATCCAGCACCAACGCTTAGATCACCCATTTTATACTTGATATTATCACACATTACAACCACCTACTTGATCGAGACAAAGAAATAATTTTTTGTTTGCTTCCAAGCCACATCGGTATTGCTGGCAATATCCTTGCAGATGCAAAAGCCAAGAAAGCATTTGCCAAATAAATATACCATATACAGACCTGAATCCACAGATAAATAAGCACATCACATCTCTCTGGCAGAAAAGCTAGTCTTCCCAATCAAACAATAAACTAAATAAAATCCAGCCAATTATAGGTATCAAACACCCACCGCAAACCAATCGTAGTTTTGAGAAGACTACGAATAGGACATACTTATTTTACGCACGTACACCTTCTCAAAGGAGATCCTCCCGTATTTTGTATTCCATGTCAGCGTAATCTTACTGTGGAGCACACCTTTTTAAACTGCGTTGATTTTTCACACGTTCGAACAAAATACTTTAGTGCACCATCACTCGCTGATCTCTTTAAGTCATTTAAAGATGACACCATTATTAACTTTAGCAAAGACATTGGTCTATATTATCAAATATGAGTTTCTCGTCGTATATACCAAATATTAATATCAAGTCCTTTCCCACATATGAGATTAATGTTTCAACTCATTAATACCACAAATATATAATTAATCATTCTTTGTACATTATTTTCCAGGGTTTTACATTTGATACAATTCATGTGATGTACGTTTAAATAAACTATTTCAGGGTTTTATCTATGATATCTATTATTTCACTTATGCAACACTTCAGTTTATATTTGAGGGTTTTATCAAGTTTGACTCATTGGAGACTCAATAACCTTTGCATGGCACGATATGGCCTTACATGCTAAAATGCCGTTAAAATTTAAAAAAAAAAAAAAAAAAAAAATGATTACTTGCTCTCTTTTGAGAAAAAAGTTTAAAACCAAGTATTTGGCGCTTGAATATGTCGGCCACAAATAGAAAATGATGTCTTTCCAAGCCTTAAACTGGCAGGTGTGGACCAAAAATATAATTGTCAGAAGTGCGATTTGAACCAACGCCTGGCGAACCAGAACGGAACGGAAACTAGACGTGAAGGAACAAACATAGCGGATATCATAAACCAACGTTTAGTGAAGAATAAAGCACTGCGAAATACGGTAACTGGTAAGAATGCACAGCGGATAAATGCGAATATGGTATAATATGCGACCACATAACGTGTCCGTTGAAGTCCTTGACGAATTCGTGGCCAATGAAATTACTGCAGGACATTATGATTTTGTGGCGCTGAGATGAAGGCACTGACATGGTGGCAATGACAGGGTAGCACTGAGATGTGGCACTGACATGGTGACACTGACATGGTGATACTTACATGGTGGCACTGACATGGTGATACTTACATGGTGACACTGACATGGTGACACTGACATGGTGGTACTGACATGGTGGCAATGAGATGGTGCCACTGACATGGTGGCACTGACATGGTGGTACTGAGATTGTGGCACTGACATTGTGGTACTGAGATTGTGGCACTGAGATTGTGGCACTGACATGGTGGTACTGACATGGTGGCAATGAGATGGTGCCACTGACATGGTGGTACTGAGATTGTGGCACTGAGATTGTGGCACTGACATGGTGATACTGACATGGTGGCAATGAAATGGTGACACTGACATGGTGGTACCGAGATTGTGGCACTGAGATTGTGGCACTGACATGGTGGTACCGCGATTGTGGCACTGAGATTGTGGCACTGACATGGTGGTACTGAGATTGTGGCACTGACATGGTGGTACTGGGATTGTGGCACTGAGATTGTGGCACTGACATGGTGGTACTGACATGGTGGTACTGAGATTGTGGCACTGACATGGTGGTACTGCGATTGTGGCACTGAGATTGTGGCACTGACATGAAGGCACTGACATGGTGACACTGACATGATGGCACTGACATGGTGGCACTGACATGGTGGCACTGACATGGTGGTACTGACATGGTGATACTTACATGGTGGCACTGACATGGTGACACTGACATGAAGGCACTGACATGGTGACACTGACATGATGGCACTGACATGGTGGCACTGACATGGTGGCACTGACATGGTGGTACTGACATGGTGGCACTGAGATGGTGGTACTGACATGGTGGTACTGACATGGTGGTACTGATTGTGGCACTGACATGGTGGCACTAAGATGGTGGCACTGACATGGTAGCACTGAGATGGTGGCACTGACATGGTGGCACTGAGATGGTTGTACTGACATGGTGGCACTATGACATGATGGCACTATGTCATGGTGGCACTATGACATGATGGCACTATGACATGATGGCACTATGACATGATGGCACTATGATATGATGGCACTATGTCATGCTGGCACTATGACATGATGGCACTATGACATGATGGCACTATGACATGATGGCACTATGACATGATGGCACTATGACATGATGGCACTATGACATGATGGCACTATGACATGATGGCGTTCCGGCGAACTCAGGAGATGAGGCGCATGGCGCTAAAATCGGGAGGTAATGATCCCATTATATTACAACGGGTTAAACTCATGGTATAGCAATTAGATATCTGTGAAACATTCTGCTGACCACATACGAGTCCGTGAATCGTAATTTATCTTTACCAAGACAGTTATCATTTCGGAAGCAAATCGGGTCAAACTGTATATATCTCATTAAGACTTATTATCTCGAAAATGTATCGAGTTATAAATCATAGCTCTCTTCAAAACATATATCATTTTTCAAATAAATCGCGTTATCTGTGATAATAATCGTTACTGCTTTTATCACTGTAATGCGTGTCCACAACTTGCGCAGGTCTATTTGTATGTAACACCAGGTATTGCGGAACCTGTTACTTCCTTTACAGATAACGTTGGGTAATTAAAAGACTCCAGAAACAAACACATTCTAAGAAGCAAGCCGACAGTTACATAAAACTTCCTGACCCATCGAACTCTCCCTTATCCAATAACCTCTCAGATCCGATAACCTCCCAAATCCGATGGCCTCCCTGATCTGATCATGTCCCTAATCCGACAACCGTTTAATATATTTATTGGATGGCTTCCCTAATCCGATAACCTCCCAAATCCGATGGCCTCCCTGATCTGATCATGTCCCTAATCCGACAACTGTTTAATATATTTATTGGATGGCTTCCCTAATCCGATAACCTCCCTAATTCGATGCCCCCCCCCCCTTATCTGATGTTTTTCCTGAACCAGTGGCCTCCTTAGTCCGATCGTGTCCCTAATCCGGTAACCTCCCTAATCCGACAACTTTTTAATATTTTGGGGGGGATGGCCTCCCTAATCCGCGTGCCTCCCTAACTCGACCACCCCCCCCGCCCCGTATCTGATGTTTTCCCTGATCCGATGGCCTCCTTGGTCCGATCGCCTCCGGAGTTCGGTGATCATTTTAATTCGATGGCTTTCATAATCTGATCACCTCCTTAATCAGATGATCCGATGGCCTCCCTGATCCGATGGCCTTCCTGGTCCGATGGCCTCCGGAATCCGATTGCCGCATTGATCCTACTCCGATGGCTTTCCTAACCGCAGTAAAACGTTTTTATAGAAAAATCTATAGAAGTATGATTTCTATAGAACGTTTTTACATAACTCTATAGAACAATTATTTTCTATGGAACGTAAACAGATATTTCTATAGAAAAAAATATTTCTATAGATGGTATATGGATACTTCTATAGAGCAATTGGTTTCTATCGAACATATATAGAGATAATATTTCGACAGAGCCAGTTTAGTTTGGATTAGTTTCCATACCAGTGTTACAACTGACGGCACGCACAACAACGAGCTCTGGACTTAACACACGTACGTTTTCTGCGTCAAGCGAACGAGTGGTTTGAGGAATTCTGGAATATATTCTGCAAGAATACTACTGGAAGCGATATATGAAGTGCTGGAAGCGATATATGAAGTGATACCGACAGCACGGCACTATTTAAGGTGATATTCGAAGATTTAAACTTCGCATTTAAGGAACATTGGAAGCCTTGCCGGCATATTGACGTTCGCACCTGTTGCCTGCTGCGAAGTGAGAATAGCGGAGGAGCCAATCCCTTGGACAATAACATTAGCAGTATGAGGTGTGAAAGTCTACCCAACGGGCCGTGCCCGTTCAGCCGAGACGGAGTTGATGTTGGACTCACCCATGCCCCAGATTATGTGCCCGAGCCCGGATTTGAACCCAGGACCTATTGATCTGCGGTCGGGTGCGCTAATCACTACAATAGGGAGGCCCCCTGGAAGCTCTATGGAAATTCTATGGAAACTCTATGGAAATTCCATGGAAATTCTTTGAAAACTCTATGGAAATTCTATGGAAATTCAATGGAGATTCTAAACAAAATCTATGGAAATTCTAAACAAAATCTATGGAAATTCTAGACAAAATATATGGAAATTCTATGGAAATTCTATAGAAATTCTATGAAAACTCTATGAACATTATGAAAATTCTATGGACATTTTACGAAAATTCTATGAAAATTCTATGGAAATTCTATGGAAACTCGAAAGCAAAACCTTTAGAAGTTTAAAAGAAAAATCGATAGAAAACTTTAGAATTTTTTTATGGAATTTCTATACGATATTTTCTTACGGATGCGCCTCCCTAATCAGATGGCTTCCCTAATCCGATGGCTTCCCTAATCCGATCACCTCCCTATTCGAACCCCCCTCTAATCCGATTGCCTGCCTAATCCGTTCGTCTCCCTAATCTGATAACCATCCTTATCCGATCCCGTCCCTAATCCGAGCGCTACTTTTCCGTTCCGTTGATCGACTTTCACTATAAAGCTATCACCTCCCATTTCTAAATGTATACTACTCACAATTTGCTAAGGATCACCTCCATGCAGAGATACCTGAGTGTATATTATAGGTGACTCTGTAATTCTACTATAATACAAAGACGTTTGCCTTTACCATGCATGGTGGCACACGAGTAACCGATTGGACACAGATTGGGGAAGGTTTATTTGTATTATAGTAGAATTACACATTCACCTGTTATACACTCAGATATCTTTGCATAGAGGTGATCCTTAGCAAATTGTGACTAGTATATAATATTTGGCCCCTGCCCACCCACTCTCTCCCACAAATTCGATCAACCTATCGGCAGGCAGTGTGTTCACGGCAAAACGCGCCGACAGGCTGCGGTCAGCAAGCGGCCTGTCGTCTGTATATAAGCCGGTCCAAGTCTGCCATCACCGTGCCTTTCTGGCTGACGCCCCCCCCCCCCCCCCCCCCGACGTCAGGCGACATCCTGGTTTCCCCAGCCAGCCGTGGTATTACCAAACCTTGTTTGTACCTTGTGTTTGGGGAGCAAGGAGCTTCACCCTATTGTTACATCCGGTGTGGTATGTCCAATTTATCCCCGGGCTGAGCCTCTCCCAGCCCAGTGTGGCTGGTTTACTTGGGTAGAATTCCGCAATAACACAACATATCCACTTCTGTCCACATGCACCTTTCGAATTAGTGCGAATACTGAGTCCACTTTTATACAGTATCCAAAAGCAAACGCCTCACCACACTAAATACCCATTTATCCTTTATACCGTAAAGTTAAAACTGCATTTACTGCATGAGATACTTACATGAAACCTTCATCGATAGTGAGTCGATAGTGAAGGTAAGGAGAATGCCCATGTAACAGTACATTCTGGTAAGGAGAATGCCCATGTAACAGTACATTCTGGTAAGGAGAATGCCCATGTAACAGTACATTCTGGTAAGGAGAATGCCCATGTAACAGTACATTCTGGTAAGGAGAATGCCCATGTAACAGTACATTCTGGTAAGGAGAATGCCCATGTAACAGTACATTCTGGTAAGGAGAATGCCCATGTAACAGTACATTCTGGTAAGGAGAATGCCCATGTAACAGTACATTCTGGTAAGGAGAATGCCCATGTAACAGTACATTCTTGAAAAAGAATGTACGAGCGCAAGCCGAGTACATATCTTTTCAAGAATGAACTGTTACACGGATATTCTCTGACTTAAAGGGAACCGCCAGCCTGGCCTCTAGCGCTGCTTTACCGATTCATATAATACCTAATTATCTATCCTCCAAATTACAGAATTTTTCGTTCTATCTATAGCTCATAATAAAATTTAGAAGTGACCGCCGGGCACGACTTCGCCGCCTACCCAGGCGGCAGCCCTTTTTGGAGGTGTGTCCGCGATTGACCAATCAGGAGGCGATACTCTAATTTATTCAAGCCGGAAATTGCGCCTATTGTGTGAGCAAAACAAGAGCGCGTGATCATCGCTAATATAAAGAGCTGCGATTCTAACTCATATCATGGCATTGTTGCGGAGTCTATCGTCGCAAGACGTACATCAATTTGTTCGGATGGTACATTTCCATAAAACACTAAGAACATGTTCTACTGCGCGGCTTGGAACTGCCGCTGTTCATCTGTAAATCGCGACCCTGATCTCTCTCTCCGCGAGTGATAACATAAGGCGGTGCCACATGAATAGTCACAATACGCGTCACTGCTCCCGGCAAAATGGCGCTCTGCTCGACATTGCTGGGGGCAGGTTGCCTTAATTTTTTTCTCCTTACCAGTCGGCCGAAACGAAGCGTTAAAACTCGACAATTTAACTTTAAGATGTAAACTTTCGGTGCAGATCACGATTAAATTAGGTTGGACACCCGCTTTAAAGTACGCTCGGTGAGCCTCACCTGGTGAATGTAGCGTGAATAAGAGTTCTTTGAAGATGTACATTGCATCTCTCGCTTCCGAAACCAATAAAATAGCTCACTTAAGTCGGTCCATATTCTATCTGAGAACCCACGAAATCTATCGTTGTGGCAATGGTAAACTTGAGTCATACGTGAGTTAAGCGGAAACAGTGGTTTGTCCTGACATGGAAGAACGTCGGACGCTGCAGCCACAAGTCAGTTTAGTTCATCTTCAGATCGCAAGAATGAAGTCGTGTTTCGCATCAAGGCGCGTAGGCTACGTCGCATGGATTATGTGTCATTATACATGCGATAATGGTCATTTGAACGTGGAATATGATACAATCGTTCAAATTATTGGATACTGAAAGGATATGATACTCAGCGATGTTGCGATGGTGTTTGAAACAAGTAACACCCAGTGCGTTGTTGATGCATAGGATACGCTTTGAAAACTAAGTTTCGTGGGATTCACGAGAAAGAAAATGACTTCTAGTGGGATTATAGGATATAGGGAAATGTCGGTATGTATTTTGCATATGAATTACATATAATTTCAAATTCAGTTTCTTAAAGTGGAATTTGTGATCTACGCTTGTTTTGACGAGTGATTTGTATCTGTTTTTGCTGGGGCTTTCCATCGGGCGTCAAGCTTCCAGTTAGTTCATCATCCATTGTGGTTGTGACCTGTTTTAGACAAGCTCACTTATTGCTCATGATTGGCATTGCCTGCGATTGTCGATTTCGTAACAGAAGGACGAGTGTTCAACAGAAAACTCGTTTGGTCTCCTTGAGTCAATTGCAATTTATCAGCTCGCTGATACAGTACATTCGTGAAAATTAATGTACAGTTTAGAATATAGAATGACGTCATAGCAGTATTTTAAACATTGATAAAGGTTGTGGATGATGGAATCAGTAAACAAATTGTGATCAGTTCAGTGGTGAGTTTAGTTTCTTACGAGAAGTCTATTCCTTCAGTGATTATCAAGGGTCGAAGAACAACGGATCATATTTGGCGAATCTGTGAAACAAACCGGAAGTGGAGGAGTGCATTTTTTCTTTACCATGGCATGATGCCGCTTAGGACCGCAACAAACCACACATTTAGCAATAATTTGCAATGTCGCTTACATCAGTAACCTTTTGAATTGGTGGCGAAAGTCGCTTACAACCACAACCATCTAAGCCTGTAACCGAGAGTTGCCGCTTACACCACTGTGAAGTCTTCTCCCCTCTTTGGTTCTCAGCCCCACACGTGGCTCCTCCCCTTTGTAGCACCTACACCAGCTCTGCTCTGCTTAGCGGGATTTAGAGCGTGGCTTTATAGGTTACCCTCTTTACATAAAGTGTTGGAATTATGTAACCTGTTCCCTTGCTATATACTTTATAATTTTTATCGAATTCTCCAGTGCAATCTATAAAAGTGTATGTTGAAGTCTTTTCCACATAGCTCTGTTTTATGACATTTTTGACATTATTGTACATGCATAGCTCACACTCCTGAGATGTTGAATGGTTGTCCAGACAGATCAGCGCTATTTTATTTCGAAAAAGTTCCCGGTCACATTTCATTTCATTACATTGGGACATTTCACTTTTTTTTTAAAGGGGCTTAAACCTAAGTATGTTGAGGATTGTCTATGGAATATTACCACTGCATGTGTTACGCATCGGAAGAGACAAGTAAGGAGGTATATTAATTTTAGTCTTTGTCAGTACTTCCAGTTTACCTATCCCCCAATAGCACACGACCTAACGCCGCCTGGATAAGCCTACCAGAGCGAGATCTATGTCAAAGTGATACACATATATATGAAATGTCTAATCGATACAAGGATAGATCGACATGTCGCTTGCATACAAGCCACGGTCGAAATTCATGTCGCAATTGATACACGCAAATACCGTGTCGTCGAAGGAGACAGGGAAATGTGAAAATATCTCACCGACAGAGACCGAATGGCCGAATATCGACGGTTTAGCTAATATGTGGAAATATCTAAATGCAGACATGCTTAATTGGGCAAAAGCAGATGTCAAAAATAATATACTAAGGTTCTTAAATTGCAATTGAGCTTTCATATGTTGTTCTTTTGGCTGACGAATGGTTCAATAGATGTAATAGTTTCATAACGTTGAATCTTGTGTCACCCAAAAAATTAATCACAGATCATATGAATGGTTGTGAAACTATTACATTTATTGCTGCTATGTTATCTTGTAATACCATGTGTGATTCGGATGTCCAACTGTTTTCGTCCATATATTTCTATATATATTATGCTCATATATATATATATATATATATATTATCCTCATGTATATATTAAATATCTTTATAAATTATCCTCATCTATATATTAAATATCTTTATACATTATGCGTCTAAATATTATTATATATCTTTACATATTATGCGTATAAATATATTATTATATATTATGAGTGTATATATCTCAATACGTATCTATAGTTATGCGTTGCATTGTATGATATGTTAAACAAGTGCTGAAAATGTTTTATGCTAAGGCGAATCTAAACATAACATAACGCCAACTTGTAATAGTTACATTTTATTTCTTTGTCAGAGACATGAGATGTGGTCATAGAATGCCCCACTAATTCACTCGGCTCACGTCAAGTGGCCAGCAACTCGTAACATGTACGGAAATTCTTCAATAATATTCATAGTTATAATAATAATTATTAAATAGACGTCTGTCATCAACCAATAAGAAGGCCACACTCCAGGCTGTCGCTAGTGGTGCGTGTTGCCGGTCGACCATACAGACCGCGGGACTGATCACTGCCAGATGGCAGAAAATAATGCGCAAGATATAAATACCGAAAAATGAACAGATAACCACACCCAAATAGTAGGCGAAAACAAAAAGCAATGGAGGAAAACGGTATAATTCGATCACACTGAACAGTGGTCGTATGTACAATAAATATACACCCAATAAAAAAATAGTTCGTTCTGGCGGAGTCCACACCCATATCAAGGAAATTCACACGAGGGCGCTGCACAGTGAACACAACATCTTGACGTGGCCCATGACAGGGTGGGGAGAGGAACCACCCTCCTGGTGGATCCTACCCAAGCGCACGCGTAGGCCACACAACAGTCGGGTACGATAAAAAGTAACACATAAAAACCATGGACTTATCTGAGGATGACTGCGATATAGATCTGCCCATGTAGTTTGACTGAGGAGTGCAATGTTCGATGGAATCCTAACTATTAATCAGTTTGACTAGTGAGAGTGCGAGGGTCCGGGAGATTCCACGGTCAGAACCAATCCTTTGTGCGAACAAAGTTAATTTTGACCTAATAGGACACCATCAAATGTTCATTGACCTGAAAGCTATTTCATGTGACGTCATAGCCGTGCCAGGTCGTCTGTGGCTCTCGTGTTATATTCTGTGAGGAAGACGTGCGATTGCGTATGACTCGTATAAGCGCAGTAATGAAGCCATGACACATATTTTGGTCGAAACATATCATGATTAAAGCTCGACAAGCAGACTGTTTTGTTCAACATGATCTAATGCTACGACGAACAAGAGCTAGTATGGCAGTATGGGAACGGGGGGTGGGGGTGGGCGATATTATGGCACCGTAGGGGAACACAGTCGGCCATCTTTGGCAACAGGGCGTGTAAATTAGTGATACTGAATTCTAACTGGATTCACTCGACAGCGTGACGTCACACAGGTGTCTGCGGGCCAAAAAACCACCGGCGCCACAGCGGGTACATGGAAGGGTCGGAATCTCCGTGAGGGGGAGCCACCAGCCGCCGCCGCCGCCGCCGCCGCCGCCGTGAGACCGAGCACCTGTGGAATTTACTTTTCAACTTATGTGAGTTGGGACCAGGCTGGTCGGCGTCTGTCTTCTCCGTGGGCCTCTTAAAGGTCACGGCTGGAAGGTCAGAGCGGGAAGAGAGAGAAGGGCACGTCCCACGAGACCCATCGGCCTCCACCTCCCCCCTCCCTTTCCCCTGGCCCGTACACCTGCCGCCTCTAACCCTTAATAGACAGCCACCATGTCGCGGGGTGGTACCCACCACCTCCCTCTTAAGTCAATGTTAAACCTCGTCACCAAGTCACAGAGCAAACTCCAGCCATGTGTCAGCATTGACACAGGGAGAGCCTTGACCTGTCTTGACTTCTTACTGTCCCTCCTCACCGGTATTACTCCCAGCGACTCCCGAGGCTTCCATGCCACGGTGGCTCGTCTGCTCGGGAGACGGAAAACGGTGCTTACGTCACGCCACGTGGTCTACTAACCCGCCCAGGACACATCGCCATGGTAACCACTGCTCGCATGGTTTGTGAACGCCATTGTTATGTCACTGACAGTAATGTCATCAATAGCAAGACTACGTACGTCACTGGTTGTCGGAATGAGACCCTCACTAGCGGCCTCACTCCTAACAGATATATCAATACCACTAACGAAAGAAAAACACACTCAACTCTAGATTTAAGACCTGTTCAAGACGGCCATTAAACGAACCACGCACATCAAAATGACAACTTCAAATCCTAATTGATGAGCCCTAGTTAAAGCAAGGTGCAAGAGCCACACCGCCACGCTGGAAGGCCTGGCTACAAGGTGCAAGATCCACACTGCCACGCTGGAAGGCCTGGCTACAATGAGGACCGCGTGAGAGCCGGGAGAGGTAATCGGTTTCACAGTATGATACAAACATGATAGTGGGCTTTCAGCTAATCAGCAGGGGACATGACTAGGGGGGTGCGGGGGAGGGGGGACTGAATCACGTTTAAAGCCTACACCGTTTAAAAACACCCTTCTTGAATATGGACATACTTTAAGATGATAGCCGATTTAATGATCATTAGTAACACCGTTATCAAAATAAACAACTTGCCACGCACGACATATCTCTGTCAAGTAGACAACCGATCACCAGGAGTGACCTTGAACTGCTGAAGAGCCGGATAAAAGGTGTCCTGGGTCGGCAGCACGGGAAGTCCACAAGGACAACGACTAGCTTGGTTCACATTCAACGCTTGGAGCCATTTTGATTCAACCCGATGAATATCCCACCACAATAGTGTCACGTGACGATAAATGTTGCACGGCAGCTGAACAACAAACGAAACAAGTATAAACCTGTAAATATAAATAGAAAAAAAAACAGAAGTGAGCGGTCACGTGATGTCTTGCTACACACTGTAGTCAGGATGAAACGTCAAAACGACAGTGAAAAAAAATGCCGCAACGCCATTGGTTGCTTATTTCAAAACAATGTACAATTGTCTCACGTGACACATTCACACCAATCACATCCGCGCCACAAGTCAAACAAGCCAAACCAAAGCTGTGCTTGTTCCTACGGTAAGCCACAGCAATGACGTCATACAAACGCAAGCGTGCATGGTTTATAAATGTGTGTGCAATCCGCCAGCCCGAGGCCGGCAACAGTCACACAGTAGTGGTAGGTCACTGGTCAGTTCTACGCGCTTGGCGTTGCATGTGCAGTGTTCAGTGTTCAGAAGGGCAGCTGACTGTTAAGGAAGAGAGTTTCAATGAGAGGCGGGGGCTGGGCGCCTTTCTCCAGCTTTAACTGGTACAATCGCTGTAGGCCCTCTTGACACAGACTCCGCAGCTCGGGTATCTTTCCCAGAATGCGCGAGAAGAACTGAGGTTTCTTCATGGCTTCCCCGTTGTAGGTACAGTGATCGCGGAGAGAATCGATCACCTTCATTTGCAGCTCCTCCATTTTCTTTTGGTCCTTAACTCCATGGCGTTCTGGAGAGAGAAGGACAACAGAAAATGAGCATTTCACTTTGATATTCATTTTTACACCCCTTGTGCTCTGAAGACACAGGACAAGGAAACGAGAGTTTCATGGCTATATGGATGTTATTTGCTTTCTGAAGAGAAAAGGCAAAGAAAACCTGAGCATTTCATGGCCACATCGGCGTTACTTTTACTTCATTTGCCTCCTGAAGAGACAAGGTCAAGGAAAGCTGAGCAGTTCACACAATCTTGGCGATACCTTTTTCTGCCTTTGTACTCCGAGTTTAATATGCTGCAATTGTGGGCAGCGGACGGGGCTTCGGGGGGAGGGGGGCGGGGGGATGGGCTGGCGGACTTACGTGTAATCATGGAGAGCGCGGCCATGCAGGCGATGGAGGAGATATCAAGCGTCATCTTGTGGAGTGAGAGACCGAAGTCTACGATGGAGTTGATCCATTCGCCGAAAGCCGCCACACACTGCTGTCTGTGGAGCACGCGGCCGCTGCAGAACGTCACCCGGTCATCGTCTGGCTGAATCCTACGGAGACCAACACACACAGCCGTACAGAACGCAACTCACACCAAGGATATAGCGACTTTTAATATTTATAAAAATGTTGATATTTATAATTAAATCTATTAATTTGTGTGCTATTCAACTGTCTGCGTTTCATGTAAGACTTTGGATTTATGGAAAGTAAACAGATATGAAGAACAAGTTTTACGTATATTATAGGCCGCTGCTGGGAATACTTCAGATAACGGAAACAATCATTTAACAATGAGAAATTTCCAGGGTTCGTAAGTTCGAAACTGCAGTGGCCCAATATTTCGCCCTGAAATAGGATATTAGCATGGAGCGGAGGGAATTATTCGGCCCTTCCGTTTTGACCTTACGGGCCCTGGTCACTGACTGCAGGGCATGATATACTACTGACCTGTATGCCATCCGGAGCACAAACAGCTCGAGGCTGGCGGACTGCAGCAGCAACTCCTGGTCTTCCTTACAGATGTCGGTGAACCCCGGGATGCGCTCGGCCCACCCCTTCAGGATGTCCACGGACTGCAGAATCTCGGCGTGCATCGCCTCCACGGCCTCGGCGCTCGCCTCCGTCTCCCCGGGCGTCGGCACCTTGTACTGCGGGCAGAGAGAGGGGTCCAGAATGAATCGGGGAAGTGGTGTCTAGAATGAATTTGTGTTTTAGGTTTGTGCACAATCTCCCGGGACGATGAGGGATGAATGGATGAAACATGCATCAGACTAGCTGCTCAGTATTTTTGCCCAGTATGAACAATAATGAAGCATTGCATTATCGCTCTCAAGCAAGGTGCGTCATCGCTCTCAAGCAAAGTGCGTCACTGCTCTCAAACAATGTGCGTCATCGCTCTCAAACAATGTGCGACATTGTTCTCAAGCAAAGTGCGTCACTGCTCTCAAACAATGTGCGTCATCGCTCTCAAACAATGTGCGACATTGTTCTCAAGCAAAGTGCGTCATCGCTCTCAAACAATGTGCGACATCGCTTTCAAACAATGTGCGTCATCGCTCCCCAACACTTGATGGGTCGCTACTGGTGCTCACCTTGGAGTAGTCCAGGTTTGGAATGTCGGGCGACGTGTCTACGTGCGCGCGCACCAGCGCGGTGATGAGGCTGACGGGGGGCGAGGGCGGGGACTCCTGGGGGCTCTTGGGCTTGGAGGGCAGCCGTCCACGGCGCCCCTTCAGACTGTCGGTCCGCACGACTGCAACACAACGGCCAGCAGTGAATAAACCACCCCAAGAGCCATGCGTCACTCGTTATAATAATTACCTCAATACCCACTGCTATCTATCTTATGCCACTTATTTCTGGTCAAACAACGAAGTTAATTTCATGAATAATTTTAATAACTACACCGATAAGAATTTACTGAAACTAATCCACTCAACATATCCAACTCGATTATAAAGTTGTATAAGCTATGTTTCTTTATAGAAATTTGCAACAAAACATGTGAACTCTCACCTCTCTTAATAATTATACAAAAGTGATGATATATATCATTTATTTCAGCAAGATGGCGGCCTACCTTCTTTGACCATGCCGACGGCCAGACACTTCTGGAAGCGGCAGAACTGGCAGCGGTTCCGTCTGCGCTTGTCGACCGGACAGTTCTTGTCGGCTAGACACACGTACTTAGCGCCCTTCTGAACCGTCCGCTGCAAACAGCAAACACGACATGCCATGTACATCACACACCAGGCGGCCAACAACAAACACAAACAGACTCCAATCACTGAACGCCAAGAAGCATTGGGCAGTAAAGACGGTCGTACTGTAAAGTGCATTACGCCCTTTCTTCCAGTTACTGTAGTATATTCATTGCATATGATATTATATTATTTTCATTGGATTAAATAGTATATTCCTTGTATTAAATAGTATATTCCTTGTATTAAATAGTATATTCCCTGTATTAAATATTATATTCCTTGTATTAAATAGTATATTCATTGGAATAAAATTAAGATTAACTATAATAGTAATTAATGGTAATAATCTGTTGCGGGCGGTGGAGGGGTGTGGCGGGCCGTAGCGGGGTGTGGCGGGCGGTGGCGGGGTGTGGCGGGCTGTAGCGGGGTGTGGCCGGGTGTGGCGGGCGGTGGCGGGCGGTGGCCGGGTGTGGCGGGCGGTGGCGGGCGGTGGCGGGCGGCGGCGGGAGTGGCGGGCGGTGGCAGGGTGTGGCGGGCGGTAGCGGGGTGAGTCTGGTGAGGGGTGTGGCGGGCAGTGCCTACCTTGAAGAAGCCCTTGCAGCCTTCGCACGTCCTCACGCCGTAGTGCTGGCAGGCCGCGTTGTCTCCGCACACCGCGCACAGCTGACACTCCCGCTTGGGGTCGCCCGGGTGGCCGCCGGGGGGCGCCATCAGCTCGCCAGAGGGCGAGGACCGCGTGGATGAGGGTGTGGGTGGCGTGTTGGGGGACTGCAGCGGAAACTTGAGGTCCAGGCTGGAGTGAGAGAGGCGGCACGTCAGGGAACAAGCATATGAGAGTCTACGGGTGAGAGTCTACAAGGTGAGAGTCTACGGGTGAGAGTCTACGGGTGAGAGTCTACGGGTGAGTGTCTTGGGGTGAGAGTCTACGGGTGAGAGTCTACGGGTGAGTCTACGGGTGAGAGTCTACGGGTGAGAGTCTACAAGGTGAGAGTCTACGGGTGAGAGTCTACGGGTGAGAGTCTACGGGTGAGAGTCTACGGGTGAGAGTCTACGGGGCGAGAGTCTACGGGGCGAGAGTCTACGGGGCGAGAGTCTACGGGGCGAGTCCACGGGGCAAGAGTCTACAGGGCAAGAGTCTACGGGGCGACCGTCTACGGGGTGCGAGTCTAAGGGGCGAGAATTTACGAGAGTCTGCGGGTTGCAAATCTACCTGGCGAGAGTCCACGAGAGTCTACAGAACGAGAGTCTACGGCATCAATTAACAAAGAATAAAGTTAATTTTCGAATTATAATCCAGATTTTCTTACAAACCTTTTTAGTATTATAATAAGAAGGTTAATTATGGCGTTATATATCTATGAGTTACCACTGTCGCTAATAATGTTATCGTTATGATGAAGAGCATTATAGCACAGGTCGAGTGTAGTGTAGCGAGGTGGTGGTACTCACTCTTGCGCCAGGGCGCCCCCTATCGACAGGGAGATGCCTGGTCGGGTCGGGTACCCCGCCTGTCGCCCAATTTGAATGTTGAAGTCGCCTCGGTACATCGGCGCCTGAGATGGGAAATTAAAGTTCGTCTCGGCCACCGGTAATCTCGTATTATCGCCATAGTAACCATGCTGGTATCCATGGAAACCTTGTTGTCTGTTGTCATGAAACATGGGTTGGTTGCTATGAAAGCCAGACTGCTGAAACACAGCTTCTTTGTTGTCCGGGGGGTAGGTGTGCATCTGATGGGTGGCGGTGTGGGGGTAGGGCTGCTCGAAGGACGCCGGGGGGGCGGCGTGCTTGTGAAAGTACTCGTTGCCGTCCAGAAACGGCGCCTGCTTCATGAAGTGGTCCTCCCCGGGGTAGGCTGTCGGCTGGCCCGGGAAGTGACCCTGGAAGGGGACTGGGGTGCCGCCGCCGCCGCCGCCGCCCCCCGTGTGGACGGGGCTGGGGCCGGACGGCGTGGGACTCCCGTGCGTGCTCTCCGTACCGGCGCTAGGGGCGCCACCGGTCGCGGTGGTTTGCACGGCCGGGTGATGCCCGACATCCCGCGCGCCGTGGAAAAACTCGGACTTGTCTGCGTCCCTCTGGAAGAGATAGGTGCCCTGGATGGTGTACTGGCTGTCGGAGAAGCCCGACTCCCCCGGGAGGGTGCCGAGCCCCATGGCGGCGTGCAGCCCCTCGAAGCACCCCATCTGGCCCTCGCCGCCCATCTCGCCTCCGAAGCCGGACCCGTCCGGCCCGAAGGACGGCGTGTCGGCAAAGGCGCTCTGGTAGCTGACGTCAGACGCCATGGTGGAGGGCGCGTAGACGTTAATGTCGAACGCCGGCGGGTTCAGGCGGTCGATACTGCCACTTCCGGTATTGTACGTCGGCTGTATAAACAAATACAATTTTTCGATTAAATTTTATAAATTAAAATAAAAATTAAAAATAAGTAATAAAAAAACAATAACGTGACATTATTCGGCTTTAAACAATGTATTGACCTCGTCATTAATAAATTGTGACGTCACACTATAGGTTTCTTGGTGGAGCAAATACCGTGAATCACCACCAGGGGGAGTTGTGGCGTCCCTACTACAGTTTAACCACGATACACCACGTGGCAGAATCTCGACCAATCCAGTGTTGACCTGATTCGTACGAAACTAAAGTATTCAGATTATTGGATGATCGGGAGAGAAACTGTTGCATGACGGGAAGCGTAAGGCGATGTCTGTCTTACACCCTGCCAAACACTCACAGCGCCGCCCTATCGACGACCCTGCGAACAAAGTTCAAAGTTACAGCGCTTTGCAAAGTTCTAGAAACCACGTGTCCGGGGCCAGTTCACCCACCCTCCTGCCCAGGTCTCTGGACCCATATCGCCCATCGGTAAACCACGTGTCCGGGGCCAGTTCACCCACCCTCCTGCCCAGGTCTCTGGACCCATATCGCCCATCGGTAAACCACGTGTCCGGGGCCAGTTCACCCACCCTCCTGCCCAGGTCTCTGGACCCATATCGCCCATCGGTAAACCACGTGTCCGGGGCCAGTTCACCCACCCTCCTGCCCAGGTCTCTGGACCCATATCGCCCATCGGTAAACCACGTGTCCGGGGCCAGTTCACCCACCCTCCTGCCCAGGTCTCTGGACCCATATCGCCCATCGGTAAACCACGTGTCCGGGGCCAGTTCACCCACCCTCCTGCCCAGGTCTCTGGACCCATATCGCCCATCGGTAAACCACGTGTCCGGGGCCAGTTCACCCACCCTCCTGCCCAGGTCTCTGGACCCATATCGCCCATCGGTAAACCACGTGTCCGGGGCCAGTTCACCCACCCTCCTGCCCAGGTCTCTGGACCCATATCGCCCATCGGTAAACCACGTGTCCGGGGCCAGTTCACCCACCCTCCTGCCCAGGTCTCTGGACCCATATCGCCCATCGGTAAACCACGTGTCCGGGGCCAGTTCACCCACCCTCCTGCCCAGGTCTCTGGACCCATATCGCCCATCGGTAAACCACGTGTCCGGGGCCAGTTCACCCACCCTCCTGCCCAGGTCTCTGGACCCATATCGCCCATCGGTAAACCACGTGTCCGGGGCCAGTTCACCCACCCTCCTGCCCAGGTCTCTGGACCCATATCGCCCATCGGTAAACCACGTGTCCGGGGCCAGTTCACCCACCCTCCTGCCCAGGTCTCTGGACCCATATCGCCCATCGGTAAACCACGTGTCCGGGGCCAGTTCACCCACCCTCCTGCCCAGGTCTCTGGACCCATATCGCCCATCGGTAAACCACGTGTCCGGGGCCAGTTCACCCACCCTCCTGCCCAGGTCTCTGGACCCATATCGCCCATCGGTAAACCACGTGTCCGGGGCCAGTTCACCCACCCTCCTGCCCAGGTCTCTGGACCCATATCGCCCATCGGTAAACCACGTGTCCGGGGCCAGTTCACCCACCCTCCTGCCCAGGTCTCTGGACCCATATCGCCCATCGGTAAACTTAAAAAGTTTCTTTCTCGCATTGCATGCGACATTCCAGGTATCACCATCAAAGTATATACACCGAGTTTATGTCACATATAATTGTATTATCATTGCTAATATCACGTTTTGTAAACCGCAAGGTAAAGCCGACAAAACAAGAATGATTAGGCAGTTGAACTTTACCAGTCGATATTCAATAAAACCCCAGTGCGACCACCAACCGGTGTACACCACAATAACAACAGCAACAAAACAAACACACGCGTCGTAAAGCCACCTACCCCCGCACCTCCCTCCACAAATAAATCATGATAAATAACAAGTAACAACCCGTTAAGACGTTAAGTACGTACGTCTTTCCATTGAGCTAATTAGCGCGGTGGGCTGAGACAGTGACAGATGAAGATTAATTGACAGCAATCTGGTGCGGTGCTGTACCACACGATTATCGCTCTAAGGAGCTCATCGCCGCCTTCATCCTCACACCCACCCAGCGCCCCCTCCCCCGATCACCCTCCCTCCCCCCGAGTCCGTCTCCCCCCGCACGTTACCTGTGGCCGGGCAGCCATCAGTTCTCCCGTGATGATCATCCTGTGAGTGTGTGTGTGTGTCTTCCCGGTCGCCTCGCTCCCTGTCTTACTACGGACTCGCACGCTCGCTCTGTCAGCCGCTCCGCTCACTGGGGCTGTCAGTCGCTCACTGAGACTCTCCCCCCTCGCTGCCCGCCTCAAGTAGTCGTCAACCACCGCCCTCGCCTTCCGGGCAGCCTTCCCAGCAGCCTTCGCGGCGGCCACTCGCTTGGCGTGGCTCAGTTACTTGGCCGCGGCACGGCGTGCGCGCTCAGTGAAGCAAGAAGCCGGCGGCGGCCGGTGGGGCGGGGGGAGCCGGCGGCGGAGGGGGCAGGGGGGCAGGTGGGAGAGGGGGTGGGCTCTCAGCGTTTGTCTTGTACCCGCCTGTCCGCCGCTGGATGGGGACGCCCCTACAGACTCCCCCCATAGAGCTGGGGCCGTATGGGGATGGGAGGGGGGGGGTGTAGTGGGTGGGCGGTACGCCGTCAGAGTGACAAGCAGACCTCCTCACCACGCTCATCCCCATTAATTTCACCCTGTGACGACACTTGGTTAAATTCAAGTGGTTAATAGAATGAGTTTAAGCCTCGACCGAGTGTCATCGCAAGAAATGGGAGGGGTGGAGGAGAATGGAGCGGGGGTGAGGGGGCAGGGGGGGGGGAGGGGGCAGGGGCGGAGGGGCAGGGGGTGGTTGGCTGGGGCCGGTATAGAGCGCCAGGCAGGTGGGCTCGAGAGAAACGCGCGTTTAGGGGTAGAGGTAGCGACGGATGGGGGTGGAGCATACTGACCCCGTATCTTTGGGACGAGTACTCCCCTCTCCACCCCCCCCCCCCGGGGGGTGGGGGCGACACGGGCGGGCACCCTGACGACAAATGGGAGACACGGCAAGCCACGGCAGGCGCACGAGCTCATCGCACAGGGCGACTACCGCCAGTAATAACACAGCTGACAGCAGCAACTTCAATAAATCACACGGAAACAGGGCATCAAATTCCTGTTGTCTGTTCTGGCTGTCCCCCAAGACACTGGCGCTGGCGCTACAGAGCCATGAAGGCAAGCCCCCGGCCCAATTAAAAGGCCGTTCATTACCCCCGTGTGACAACCTACCACCCGAGGCGCACCCCTCGCCCCCCCACCCCCCCGCCCTCCCCTGCCACCCCCGCTACCGGTCAACCCAGGTAAATCGCGACCCCAGTCAAGCTCACCCCAAACAGATGAAACACAGACTATCAATAATATTTTGAAACATTTTTTGACAAAGCATGACAAAGGATCAGAAGCTGGCTGATTATTAAGTATATCGCTGATATGGAGTCGGTGATGTCTTTATCCGCGCAGCTGACTAATTATAAAGCCCCGGGTTCGCCACAATAAAACACCTTAACGAGCGGTGTTTGATCTTGATGTATGACCGGCTGATCAAAGCACCTTCCTGTCCAACATGCGTCATTTTGACAAAATAATTTGTCAAATCCCGTTCGTTCTTAAATTTATTTCAGTTCTTGCATTGCAAGAAAAATATCGGTTGATTATTGGCACGGAACCGTGCCAAAGGTCAGAAGTCGGGAGACGTTACGTAACGGGCCTCTCGAGGTACCGTGACAGGGCATGTAGGGTGCTCTGTCCGCCGTCAACATCGCATTGCAATCACCGCCATCATCATCTACTTCACCGTCATCATCATCTTTATCACCAAGATCATTATCTTTATCACCAAGATCATCATCTTTATCACCAAGATCATCATCTTTATCACCAAGATCATTATCTTTATCACCAAGATCATCATCTTTATCACCAAGATCATCATCTTTATCACCGTCATCATCACACATGTAAGTGGTTTGCGCGTGCAGGCACTGAGCTAGAGAGTGTCACATTCACGAGGAAGTAGTGGTGGGGGGCGGGGTCAGATAGTATCGGGGTACAGTACCGTCCCCCGCCCCAGCCCCACCCCCTCTCCACCCACTTTTGGCTGCCCGCAACAATGGCGAGAATTGTAATAACGGAACTTCCCTGTTTTATCGGCCGTACCCACGTGCGGGTGAGGCAAGGGGGTTGGAGCACAGGCCCTGGGGCGACAGAGGCAGCGGATGGGTGAACGCGGAGGTAAACAGTGGCCCGTAACCCGTAATAGACATGTTAAACCAAACCCCCGCTTCCCGAAAACGATGGTTTTAACACTCCCACCCAGAAACCCCACCCCCCTCCCGGCTGCCAATTGTCACCCCAGCGGTCACCCTAATCGGTCGCCCAATCGGTCACCCCCCTCCACTTTGCATCCTCAATCCGCCCCCCCCCCACCCTCCCTCTCGCCAATGGTCAACACCCCAGTCAATATTCACCCGGCGTTCTTGCAATAATTGTCTGGACCCCCCCCCCCTCCCCCCTACACCAGCGATAACATCGTCACGACGACTTCATTTCAAAAGGAACACAAAGCGTTATTTTCCGTCGCCCCCTGCGAACAATATGCCACAAAAACCATGGGTTTGAAATGTCCATGTGACGGGCAACACCGCCCGGGGGCTGAACCCAGAGCTGGATATTGTTCAGTCACAAAACAGATGGAGGGGGGGGGGGGGGGGTGATGAGTGCTTCACGCTATATTTATCCTGGAATAATCCAACACAATCGTTAACTACTTTGGACAAAAAATCGTTCGTTGTTTTTTGCTCCTGAAACTGTAGCTCGCAGCCGAAAGCAATAATTGTGTCTTTGAAACTGAAGTACTTCATCAGAGTATGCCTTCTCCTTCCTGCAAAATTGATAAATAAAACCAATCAAATTGTATTATCGTCTACCACTACCCCGCTACACCCGGGATGATGTTTTGTTCAATGTTGATGCGCCACAACAATGATATTATTTTATGATTTTTATCGTGAAAACAATCCGCTAGTTTCTACCTGAGAGTGTCCAACTGCTCGCCGCACTCGCTCGGTAGGGGTCGCCCCAGCGCCGGGACGCGGGACGCACTGGGCGCGCGCACCCACCGTTTGGCGCCAAAAGTACATCGCGCGGGCTGTGAGCAGACGACAAGGCGACGCGGCCAAACCGCGTGCTAATCCACCTTCCACACGACAATATCCTTCCAACAAGTCTTATCGCTCCAACTTTTCTGCCGAATTATTTGCTTTCCCTTTCTCTGTCCCTTGTGCGTCTGTTTATGACTGGCGCCGCGGTTGTGTGTGGATGGCGAGGGTAAGTAGAGGTTCCCTCCCGTGTGTTGGGAGCCGCTCGCCAACTTGTAATAATATAATTTGCAAACGCGGTGATGTATTGGAAGGGAAACTGAAAGGCGGGTTTGCGCTGATACATAGGGACGATGGCATGGGGGTATATATTTTGGACGTCTACCCCTAGCACCATACATCAAACGAGATTAACATAAGAGCGACAAGGCGGGAGGGAGGTAAATTGATGTTATGCGACCCGCGGTGTATCGCGAAATGTGTGTCTCCCACTGATGACATGGCTGACCCCGCCGTGCTCCATCGCTGGGGAAATCTTGCGCTTGTGGTTCAATTAATGCCTGCTATCGCATGATTTGATGAGCCCCCCTTTGGTGTTTCACTTCAAATTTAGCCCATCAATTTGGTTTGCGGTGCGGGTTGCGAGACACGGGAAATGTGGGGAGCGCGAGGTAGCCGGTCGCCTCAACCCCTACCCCCTTCCCCCCTCCCGCCAGCACCACCACCGCCAGTGACCACCCCCCCCCCCCTACCTGCGGCGACTAGCGTCCCGTGCTCCGCTAACCCCGAGCCTCTCTATCTCGCGCTGGAGGCAGCGATAACTTATGATCAGTTATCTGGGTGCTCTTTTGCCCTCTTTGCCTTCCTAGAAGCCAGGCTGTGTGCCACCCACCCGCGACCCCCCCTCCACCCATCATCCTCCCAACCCGCCAGCCCGCCAGTCCGCCCCCAGATCCACTTCTCTTATTTCTCCACCCCATCCCACCCTTATCCACTCCTCCCTCACTTCTTCCAGCAGTACTTGACCACCCACTCCCCTCCTCCCCTCCCCACGCTCCAGCACTCCGCCTCAGCTATAAACAAGCCCTCTATCCCCCTCCCCGGTCCACCCCCACCCCCCGCCCCCGCGTCACCTCCCCGCCCCGCCGATCCACCTCGCACCAGTCCCTTTTGATGTGGCTCCCCCCGGTGGGCGCCCGGCCGGCAACCCGATCTCTCCCGGTACCAGCACGACTCGCATACCGCGCGTGGGGCGCATAGCGAGGGGACATACCGGTGCGGGACCCGGGTGCCGCCGCCAGGGGGGAGGGGGGTGGTAACACCCCTCCTGCCCCCTCTCCCCCCACCCCCCCCCTAACCGGTCCCCGCCCGCCGTACGGTCCCGGTGCGGAGGACTTTCGGAGGGTTTAGGATTCGGGGCGGCGGGTGCCCACCCTCCCCCACCCACAACAACCCCCTCTCATTATCCTCCATAACCCTGCACCGCCCCCCCCACCTCGAGGGACGCATCCTGGGCGTGGACCTCCACACCTCCCCCCCCCCCCCCCTCGTCCCTCCCCCCGGGGGCCGGGCGGGGGTCGCCAGCGCCGCCCATTTCATTAGCGCCGCTCGGCCCCTAACGAGTGGCATGCTAGGGAGGGTCAGGGACCCCAGTCAGGGGGGTAGGGGGGTAAGGGGGCGGCACGGGGCGACCCCCTTCTCGCTCTCCCCGCTCTGTGATCCAGGGAGGCGGCCCCTCCCGGATGCACCCCCCCCCCCTCTAACACCCACACACCCACCCCCGCGCCCCCGCACGATGGTAAAGTTCAAAGGTGCTCATCCCTTCACCGCCGTCTGCCAGAGTCGCTGTCTACGGTGGTTAGTTTTACTTTCTCTTCATTCAGCTTTAATTACGGGCCGATTATTTTTTACAACTGTATGTGTCGAGTCGACGACAGAAAGGACACGTGACCCACGTAACCCAGGTTCAACTTCCGTGACCCGGCAATCAGCCGGCAACAACCAACCCACGAATCACTCATAATAAATAACCAAAAAAAAACCCCCGAATAACTGCATTATTAGGACCTTAAAACAACTCGCAAAAAGTACCTCCATAATTTTTGTTACGGTGTCTACAGTTGGTCGTCACAGGTTACAGGAAACAGTCACGCGCCCGCAATTCAATGTGTACTTAATTCTCGCTCTTGAAGAGTAAACTGTTTCGCCGCTCCCGTTGCTGCATTATATTATAATATTTATATAAAACCGAAAACACAATAATAATGATGAATAAATTACAGTGAACCGCAGTGAACCAAATAATAATATATAATGTAATATACAAATCATAAGCATAAAATACGGCATTATATGGTGGATATTTTCTGTCGCTCAAAAGCAATATTTCGAAAAAGCCGGTAATTATTATTGGATAACTAGATTTAGGTCACGTGGTTAGCGTCACGTGGTCACTGACCTACTTTTGACAGTAGTCACTATATAGGTACGTTACACGTACGTGACACGTGTAAGTGACACGCGGTACGTGATACGTGGTACGTGGCACGTGGTTCGTGACCCGGCTGACGGGACTGGGCGGCTTACCTGAGCCTGAAGCACCAACATGGCGTCTCCACTGCCGGGGGAGGGCGAGTGGGCCCCAGGGGCGGGTGAGTTGACTCCGGGGTGGTGTCCGCTGGGTGCGGGGCACCGCTGTACGGAGCCACAGTCTCGGTGGCGGACACGGTGCTGGCAGCAGTTCCTGAGGTCGGATAAAGCGACTGCTGGCGAGCCGCGACGAAATCTTCCAGCGAGTCGTGCGACTCGTGTGACGTCACAATGTCCGGGATGACGTGGGCGGACGCGAGCTGTGACGTCACCGTGGACGTCGCTAGCGGCAGCGGCAGCGGGACACCGACGACGGGCCCGACGTGACTGAAGACGGCAGCTGCGCGTGAGGCGACGCGACGCTGGCGTACTGCGTCACCGGGGTCTGTGGTGACGTCAGCAGGTTTGTTGTGGGTGTGGTGGGGGCGGAGGGGTGCAAGCGGAGGGTGTCCGGGCGCAGTCCGGGCGGACGGGCAGCTCAGGGAGGCCGGCGCCGTGGGTAGCTCCGGAGGACACGGCTGCAAAGACAAACAAGACACACATACTTAGTCAAGTCAAAACAAAATGGCGGGATCACATATACCAGTAACCAGTAGCAAATATACAGAAGAACACAACAACAAAAACCCAAAATTTAAGACACAAATAAACTTTAAACCGTGGAACCAGCGCGGGGGCTGGAACCGGAAAGCAACAACACAAGGTGTAGGACGAGAACAAATCGCCAACATTCTCATTTCCGACAAAACTCACTGTTCGTAAGAAATGAACTTTCTAGCATGAGCGTGACGGCGCGTGACGGCGCGTGACAGGGAGCGCTAGAGGCGTCGGATTGCTGGTACCGTAACAACCGTGACAACCCGCTCGACAGCCGTGGAGTCCGCCAAGTGCAAGACTCTTGGCGGCCAGACTCCGTGGCTAGGAGGAGGCGGAGACGTGGCCAAGCGGCGGTCAGTCACTCACTCGGCCTGCGGCGACTTGGCGGCCAACGCTGCCCCCCTTTCGGCCTTACCTCTATTCTCTCGAACATCATCCCCCGCCATTTTAATTTGACATTTAACCACTCCTTTGTCGCGGGACGTCCAATTAATAGCGAGCTGGGGGGAAGCGGAGGCCCCAACCCCGGGCGGCGGCAGCCCGGTCCAATCCGGCCCCCGCCAGCCCCCCCCCCCCCCCCGGGCCGCCCACCGGTGGCAGTCGGCTGATCACTGGGACAAGCACGCCAGAGAGAGGCCCCTCTTTGCCTTGTCGACGAGATGGCTCCATATAGGTGGAACTGGAATCCCCCCCACGCCCTAACCACCCTCTCCCTCCCCCCCACCCTCTACCCAGAACTGGGGCCCCCGGCGTACCCTCCACCCCTCCATAGCCTCGTACGCAAGCTGTGCACTGCAATCAATCATTACAATCGCATCCACCCCCCCCCTTCCCAATCACCCACAGACCCCCTCCCCGATCACTACCCCCACCCCTCCCCAATCAATGCGCCGATCTGCCCTTTCCAGCCAGGCATTTTATACCGACTGTAATCATCATACTTCTCGCTATCTGACTCCAGAGCCCCCTCCCCCTCCCCTGCCACCCCTCCCCCACCACTCCCTCTCCGCCTATCCCAATTTACACACACCCACCCATCCCCATGCTTTCCCTGACAATCGATTTTGCAGTATTTTGAGCCTATGAATACATTAAAAACAAAGACTGTAAATTAATATCGCAGCCAGGGAGCTCATCCACAACCACCTGTGTCAGGGACGGCCTGCCAATGCCCCCCGCCCCGCCCCCCCCCCCCCTCGCTCACACACACACCCCACTACCTCATGTTACCCTCGTCTAAACCCTTTAGGCGGCTACATAGCCTTCTCCATAACGCTCTACCTTTCAAATTTCATATTGGAGCCTGTGTTTAATATAATATACATTACATTGCGCGTTCAGGTGTTCTACCTGGGTTGATATACTCTGGTTATCTCAACCTTTGTTGGAACAGAACCAAAACATTTTTCCCACTTGGGAGATTCCGAGAAAGTCCGAGTAGGGGAAGAAGGGGAAGAGGAAGTGACTCTCAGCGGACATTTGTCACCCTTCACAAAGCCACGGCCGCCACCCACCCGACGTCCGCCACTGTATCAAACCCCACCAGATAAACGCCACGGACTGCTCCTTCACCACCCCCCCCCCCATCCCCTTACCTCACCCCATCCCCTCCCTCCGCCCCCCCCCCTCCCTCCCCCCTAGGGCGAGCCTGCTAAATGCCCGCCGCGAGATCTCGTTCCCAGTCCTATAAACGACAACCATCGATTACCAATCGTGCGAAATGCACATCAAGGTATTGTTATATGGTGCCCAGTGCGCCCCGATCACCCCCCCCCCACCTCCCTACCCCCCCCCCCACCCCCTCTACCCACATTCACACCCCGCCCATCTCTATCACCCCCCACCCCTCCTCTCATCATCTCCACTGTGTCTTGATGAGTGTGACAGCAATAAAACAGGGAGCGGGAGAGAGTAAAGTGTGGGCTAAATGTCACGGCGTGCCGCCCGCACAACCTGTTGCCTCGCGCCGCGCCAAGTCACAGCGAGGTAGACACAAACGTAAACGAGGCTCGTAAAAAGATAAAAAAAAAAAATAAAAAAAAACCCGCACCCACCTCCACTCACACCTGACGGGAAAGGGCAAAGCCAAGTGCTTGCGCAGTTCGCTGTTCAGTGATTAAGCGTGGATCCGTATTGTAGTGTCGGCAAATTGTCCGCCACGTTAAACCTAAATAACTGACACCCAACTAGTTATTAAATAAAATATCTAACCTAACACGTACGATTAGAGGTAGTCCAGCGAAATACGTACTATATTTCTAAACGTACGAAGCTTACTAGCTAACTTATTTGTTAAGATACAGGAGGCTGCTGACACAAGTTTAACGAATAAAGTACTCGTATTAGACTTCACAAATATTTCCACTTCACACCATTCCAGTGTGATAATGCTTTATGAAATAAGGAACACTCCCTCCTGGCCTTGACGTCACGTGCAGAACAACCTTGACCTTACGTGACAACTTGTCAACTGTGATTATTTGTGGCCCCTTTTTCTCGTGCTGTCGCCCGTCTTACACCAAGTAATTACGCACCACTAATTTCCTGGAAAATATAATCCGACAACAACCTTTAAATTGACACGCACCTGAATACATTTGCAACTCCCAAATATCCTTCATCGGATGGCACTCTTCTAGCGAGGAGAAGGGTGCTCCGACCGGGACGTACTCGGGTTCGGCCGGCGGAACCCCGCCCAGGAGGTGCTTCTTCCAGAGAGCCGCCAGGCCCGGGTACGAAGCGTCAATGACTTTGGAATGATCCGAGTACGAAGTGACCGGGGGAGACATGGTTGCATTCGATCCCGGCGACGGGTGACAATATATTTAAACCTCAAATGTGAAACGGCCTAGTTTTATAGCGACATCAATGTGACGTCACGACGTGGCCGCAGAACCCACTTACGGCAATTGTTCCTCCATTGAATAGACGTGAATTCTATTGGCCCAGCGATAGAAGTCACCCCCTAAACGGCTAGGTCCCCAGCCCCTGCTGTCCCCGCCCCGCCCCCTCCCCACCCCCCTTTCTTCTTGTCCACGCCCCATCTTGTACCTCGTTAGCTGGGCGGTCAGTGTTGTGTCCACTCAAGTCCACCTGGCCCCACCTGCCCCCCTCCCCCCACTTACCCCCCCCCCCCCCGGTCCGCCCCCACCACCCCGCTTCCTTTGGTTTGTGGGTTAACTGACCAGGTGGTTTGACCCCACTCGTGAGCTGTATGCAGCCACGTCGTTGCCCCCTGCCCCTCACCCCCTCGTGCTCACCGCTCCGCCCCCCCCCCCCCCCCACACACACACAGACTCGCCAAACGTTCCGTGGAAGCCCACAATTAGGGGCAGACAATGACGGGCATCTAGGAGGCCGCACTGGACCCACAGCCCGGTGATATGACAACCGCTGAGCGACTTCTTGTCATCTCATCTCACCCCAATTGTCATATGCCCTCTCACACCCCCTCACCCGCTCTCACCCCCCCCCCCCCCCTCACCACCCATACTCTCTCCCTGCCTACATGGTGAAGCGACGGCGGGGGGGGGGGAGGGGTGCTGATAGAATCACCCTCGCCCCGACCCCAGACCGCGGTCTCGTGCCTGGTGAGGTCTGGATGGCGCGACCCTGGCCGGGTGGCAGGGGGGAACAAAGAATCAAGTCCCCAGAGAGAGAGCGCGAGGGTGGAGGGAGGGAGGTGGGGGGCGCGGAGGGGGGGGTGCGTGTCCCAGATCGAACCGGGGTGATAAGTCATGCCTGGAGTCTGCCTATTATAGGAGTGTCGTCTCCCAGACGGAACAGACAATACGGAGGTCACCCCCTGCGACGGGGCGTGACCCCTGCGGTCAGCTCCCGCCTCTCCCCACCCCACGCCCAGCGACGGGACGCTCAGGCGGGAAAACCAATTTTGGCGGGGGAGGGGCGGGGGGAGGGCGGGCCGGGAACGCCTTCCCTTCCTGATGTAAAATATACTTCATTTATACATTGTATTGATATATATACGAGACAAGCACAGAGGGGGGGGGGTAGGGCGGAAGCGAGGGAGGGGAAACCTAATCTGGGATGGCAGTGACGGGGAATACGTGTGGTATGGTTATCAGCCACTAGGGGGTCCATTTCGTTTGTCACCGAAATCCTGGCACAAAGGGGGGGGGGGGTGACGAGTTGGGAGGGTGGTGGAGGGGGGGGGGGGACACGGCATCGATCTGTACCAGGCTATGTCACGTGTTGCTGACTCGACCCCTCCGCCCCACCCCCTCCCCTCCGGAGCACCCCGCCCAGGCCTCTGATCATGCTACCTCCTTGAGGAGTCCCCCGCCCCAGACCCCGGGGGCCCTGCCAACCTTTTGTATTAAATAGTCATAACTGCTATTTTACCTGGGTGTGGCCTGGGGTGGCCTGGTAGCCTAAACAATGACACATGCCTCCACACCCCTCCCTCCCCCCCCCCCCCCCCCCACCGTGACGATGCTCACCCTCGCCGTCTTCCTGCTATCAGCTATCGCTTTGCCGCAAATATGCCAATTATCGGAGTACGAGACGGAATAAACATTGATTGCGACATACGAGTCTATGTTATCTGCTAACTGTTATCTCGCACTATCTCGCACTGTGCTGCCGGGGGGGGGGGGTGCTCACCCACAAAGCCCTTTAATAACCGCCCATTTAGCGGTGAATTATCACTCGCTCTCTATCACTCTCCTTTGTCACCAACTCTTGTTAGTTTTATTTCCCCCAAAACATTGCTGACAAAACAGGTATTGCCCCTACTACGCCCCCCCCCCCATCCCTCCCCCTAACTCACACACCCGCACCCCTTTACCCCCCCGCACGTCATTTATCCCACCCAGGTAGGCATGCCGTATACGAGGTATAAAACTGTCAGGCTATTGTTCTAAGCGGTGCTTGAGTACAGCGCGTACGGGCTGCCGGCGAAACGCACGGATATCGCACCCACCCATTGGCAGAAAACACCCTCGATATATACTTAACAAACGCCGTACCAGCGGACAATAGCGCTCCCCCAGGTGGACTGCTCGCCGGCCTCCCCGCCCCTAAATCTGGAACACGCGGGTGAATGTGTCACACCCCGCCAGGGCCACACCCCGTCAGGGCCCTGGGGGAAGGTTCCTATTATTTCAATGCACAGGTGAAAATTCGGTATTATTTTATTTATTTTAACATACTTTGTGAGCTTTTTGAACGGTGGTTTCATTCCCGGATACCGGGATTCACGACGCGATACATTCCCGGCGTAATAAATTCACGGCGACCAAGCTGCACGTGACCTGTTAGGATGTACATTTCTCTTAAAAAAGAGCCTCTCCTCTAGTCGGGAGTGGGGTATGGAGTTTAGCGGGGCAAGAGGGGCGGGTGGGGGGGGGGGGGGGGGCGGGGGGAGTGGGAGTCAAGTGAAGGGACAGGGCAAAAATATACCGAAATATATAGCATTGCTTAAAGAATTGCCAGATGCCTTTTTTTTCAAAGAATGACAGTTGACAGGTTGACGGAAATTAAAATGATCAGATTATAGGATATTAAAATGAAATATTGTCGTAAGGGTTGCCGAGTTAATGTTTCGACCCGCAATGTGTTCTGGTTGCCG
>OZ025265.1:2394032-2467256 GCA_964019135.1 Arenicola marina | reverse complement strand
CCCCTATACCTCCTGCAGCCCCCCCATACCCCCTGCAGCCGCCTATACCCCCTGCAGCCCCCCTGCAGCCCCCTATACCCCCTGCAGCCCCCTATACCCCCTACAGCCCCCTATACCCCCTGCAGCCCCCTATACCCACTGCAGCCCCCTATACCCCCTGCAGCCCCCTATACCCCCTGCAACCCCCTATACCCACTGCAGCCCCCTATACCCACTGCAGCCCCTTATACCCACTGCAGCCCCCTATACCCCCTGCAGCCAGCTTCCTCTCTGCCCACTGCAGCCAGGTCTACCCACTGCAGCCAGGTCCCTCTCTACCCACTGTAGCTAGGTCTACCCACTGCAACCAGGTCCCTCTCTACCCCCTGCAGCCAGGTCCCTCTCTACCCACTGCAGCCCCCTATACCCCCTGCAGCCCCCTATACCCACTGCAACCCCCTATACCCCTGCAGCCCCCTATACCCACTGCAGCCCCCTATACCCCTGCAGCCCCCTATACCCACTGCAGCCCCCTATACCCACTGCAGCCCCCTATACCCACTGCAGCCCCCTATACCCCTGCAGCTCCCTGTACCCACTGCAGCCCCCTATACCCACTGCAGCCCCCTATACCCACTGCAGCCCCCTATACCCACTGCAGCCTCTATACCCACTGCAGCCCCCTATACCCACTGCAGCCCCCTATACCCCCTGCAGCCCCCTATACCCCCTGCAACCCCCTATACCCACTGCAGCCCCCTATACCCACTGCAGCCCCTTATACCCACTGCAGCCCCCTATACCCCCTGCAGCCAGCTTCCTCTCTGCCCACTGCAGCCAGGTCTACCCACTGCAGCCAGGTCCCTCTCTACCCACTGTAGCTAGGTCTACCCACTGCAACCAGGTCCCTCTCTACCCCCTGCAGCCAGGTCCCTCTCTACCCACTGCAGCCCCCTATACCCCCTGCAGCCCCCTATACCCACTGCAACCCCCTATACCCCTGCAGCCCCCTATACCCACTGCAGCCCCCTATACCCCTGCAGCCCCTATACCCACTGCAGCCCCCTATACCCACTGCAGCCCCCTATACCCACTGCAGCCCCCTATACCCCTGCAGCTCCCTGTACCCACTGCAGCCCCCTATACCCACTGCAGCCCCCTATACCCACTGCAGCCCCCTATACCCACTGCAGCCTCTATACCCACTGCAGCCCCCTATACCCACTGCAGCCTCTATACCCACTGCAGCCAGGTCCCTCTCTACCCACTGCAGCCCCCTATACCCAATGCAGCCAGGTCCCTCTCTACGCACTGCCGCCAGGTCCCTCTCTACCCACTGCAGCCCAGGTCCCTCTCTACCCACTGCAGCCAGGTCCCTTTCTACCCACTGCAGCCAGTTCCCGCTCTACCCACTGCAGCCAGGTCCCTCTCTACCCACTGCAGCCAGGTCCCTATCTACCCACTCCAGCCAGGTCCCTCTCTACCCACTGCAGCCCCCTATACCCACTGCAGCCAGGTCCCCTCTCTACCCACTGCAGCCCCCCTATACCCACTGCAGCCAGGTCCTTCTCTACCCACTGCAGCCAGGTCCCTCTCTACCCACTGCAGCCAGGTCCCTCTCTACCCACTGCAGCAGTTCCCGCTCTACCCACTGCAGCCAGGTCCCTATCTACCCACTGCAGCCAGGTCCCTCTCTACCCACTGCAGCCAGTTCCCGCTCTACCCACTGTAGCCAGGTCCCTCTCTACCCACTACAGCCAGGTCCCTATCTACCCACTCCAGCCAGGTCCTTCTCTACCCACTGCAGCCCCCTATACCCCCTGCAGCCCCCTATACCCACTGCAGCCCCCTATGCCCCCTGCCGCCAGGTCCCTCTCTACCCACTGCAGCCCCCTATACCCCCTGCAGCCAGGTCCCTCACTACCCACTGCAGCCCCCTATACCCACTGCAGCCAGGTCCCTTTCTACTCACTGCAGCCCCCTATACCCACTGCAGCCAGTTCCCTCTCTACCGACTGCAGCCCCCTATACCCCCTGCAGTCAGGTCCCTCTCTACCCACTGCAGCCCCCTATACCCCCTGCGGCTCCCTATACCCACTGCAGCCAGGTCCCTCTCAACCCACTGCAGCCCCTATACCCTCTGCAGCCCCCTTTACCCACTGCAGCCAGGTCCCTCTCTACCAACTGCAGCCCCCTATACCCACTGCAGCCCCCTTTACCCACTGCAGCCAGGTCCCTCTCTACCCACTGCAGCCCCCTATACCCACTGCAGCCAGGTCCCTCTCTACCCACTGCAGCCCCCTATACCCACTGCAGCCAGGTCCCTCTCTACGCACTGCCGCCAGGTCCCTCTCTACCCACTGCAGTCAGGTCCCTCTCTACCCACTGCAGCCAGGTCCCTCTCTACCCACTGCAACCAGTTCCCGCTCTACCCACTGCAGCCAGGTCCCTCTCTACCCACTGCAGCCAGGTCCCTATCTACCCACTGCAGCCAGGTCCCTCTCTACCCACTGCAGCCAGTTCCCGCTCTACCCACTGCAGCCAGGTCCCTCTCTACCCACTGCAGCCCCCTATACCCACTGCAGCCAGGTCCCACTCTACCCACTGCAGCCAGGTCCCTCTCTACCCACTGCAGCCAGGTCCCTCTCTACCCACTGCAGCCAGTTCCCGCTCTACCCACTGCAGCCAGGTCCCTATCTACCCACTGCAGCCAGGTCCCTCTCTACCCACTGCAGCCAGGTCCCTATCTACCCACTCCAGCCAGGTCCCTCTCTACCCACTGCAGCCAGATCCCTATCTACCCAGTGCAGCCAGGTTCCTCTCTACCCACTGCAGCCAGGTCTACCCATTGCAGCCAGGTCCCTCTCTACCCACTGCAGCCCACTATACCCACTGCAGTCAGGGCTACCCACTGCAGCCAGGTCCCTCACCACCCAGTGCAGCCAGGTCCCTCTCTACCCAATGCAGCCAGGTCCCTCTCTACCCACTGCAGCCAGGTCCCTCTCTACCCAATGCAGCCAGGTCCCTCTCTACCCACTGCAGCAAGGTCCCTCTCTACCCACTGCAGCCAGGCCCCTTCTACCCACTGCAGCCAGGTCTATCCACTGCAGCCAGCTCCCTCTCTACCCACTGCAGTCAGGTCCCTCTCTACCCACTGCAGTCAGGTCCCTCTCTACCCACTGCAGCCAGACCCCTCTCTACCCACTGCAGCCAGGTCTACGCACTGCCGCCAGGTCCCTCTCTACCCAATGCAGCCAGGCCCCTCTCTACCCACTGCAGCCAGGTCCCTCACTACCCAATGCAGCCAGGTCCCTCTCTACCCACTGCAGCCAGGTCCCTTTCTACCCACTGCAGCCCGGTTCCTCTCTACCCTCTGCAGCCAGGTCCCTCTCTACCCACTGCAGCCAGGGCTACCCCCTGCAGCCAGGCCGCTTCTACCCACTGCAGCCAGGTCTGTCCACTGCAGCCAGGTCCCTCTCTACCCACTGCAGCCCACTATGCCCACTGCAGTCAGGTCATTCTCTACTCACTGCAGCCAGACCCCTCTCTACCCACTGCAGCCAGGTCCCTCTCTACCCACTGCAGCCAGGTCTACGCACTGCCGCCAGGGACCTCTCTACCCACTGCAGCCAGGCCCTTCTCTACCCACTGCAGCCAGGTCCCTCTCTACCCACTGCAGCCAGGTGAGCGAAGCAGTATCAACTCAGCTAACGTAGAGGCCAAACCTCTACCCACAGAACTACCTTAGAGGTCAAGCATCTACCCACAGAACTACCTTAGAAATCAAACCTCCACCCACATAACTAACGTAGAAGTCATATATCACGTTTGACTTTACCAGTCACTGATCGCGATCTCTCCTGGCTCTCTTGGGGGTCGGTATGTTAAAAATAACATCACCCCTCCCACTGCCCCGCACTCCCAACTATTCTGCCCCCCCCCCCCCCACCACCTCCCGCGCCTCTCTCTCCGACGCCACCCCGCCTTATAAAATTGCGGGTCGCTGAGCCGGGCAGTGTTTCCATTTGCCGCCAGGTGCGGGCCGGGGCTGGGGGTGATCAGCTGTAACGTTTACAAATATTGCCCCCGGAATGGCCGACCTCTTATTAAGATTGCATAAACCGAAACGTCGCAGAAATGGCTCTATTTAGGGCATGAAAAGGATTTTTTCAGACGGATGTGGGTGAGGGGGGGAGGGGGGGGGGGATTGGGGATAAGCAAGGAGGAACAGGAAGGGGGGGGGGGGGTCTGAGCCTTACCACGCCCAGCATTCGCTCAAGCAAACCGCATCTGGTATCGTCCTACTAACCATAATATACAGTCATCCCACCCTGTGGAACCCTGCCCCACGCGGCAACGACCACCCCATCTGTCCCCCCACTCCCTCTGCCTCCATCCACCCCCAACCAAGCCCCCACCTCCCGCCACCCTAGCCTACCCCTCATCCCCTGGAAGATTAGCTGGTCTGGATTCTCAAACTCGCGCAAAGAAGAAAGGTAGATATCTCTGCTGAAACACCCCCCCCCCCTTCTCCCGCCATGCACCCCCACCCTCCTACCGCCACCCCCCCCCCTCCTACCGCCACCCTCCCCCACCTCACCCAATCCAGCCTCCTCTGCCTACCTACCTATCTGAGCTTCAAACAGCTACCCATCTATTCCTTCTATCCCATCCCTCTCATCCCTCCGCACCTCCCCACTCCCTCTCCCCACTCCCTTACCCAGCTGCCCCCCCCCCTCAACCCGTTGCCCCCCTCCCCACCCCCATCCCCTCAAACGTACCCCGGCCCTCCTCAGACCCAGGTAATGCATGCCGCGTAACACGAGAAGCAATTTGCAGCATTTATGGAAGGCATTCGAGTCAATTGGAGCCCCCTTGAGTTTACAAACATTGCGGCAGTCTTCACAGGAGTCGATCAACAACTATGCAACAGGAGACGGCAAAACACGGAACGCCAGCTGTACAGATGGAAACCCTCCAATCTGGATAGCTTTAATTCATCTCCCGCAAGAAGCAATTCACTCGGCAGTCTATCGCGACTCATCAGCCAACAACCTGCGATATAGCTGCCTGGCGGGCGATGGTGGCGACCCCTGGTAAGAGATCGCACCGTATTCCGGGATGTATCCAATGGCGACGGGCATGCGTTGTGCCCCTGCCACGCGCTGTACCGCCATACTGTCGTTAAAAGGCCACTTCCGGTTTCCTCACTATTAACTGTTCTTGTCTTGCGCCTGCGCGTTGAAGGTAAGCGCTGCGGCGGCGGCAATCCCGATAAATAGACGCTGTATAGACAATAACATTGTTTACGTTAGTCATGCGATCTACTATGGGCCAGACTACACAAATTGTCATTGAGTGTAAACAAGCCGCTGCTGTTATATGGGATAAACAATTGTGCTGCATTTAACGGCTACAACGATGTGACGTCTTTAACCGTTATAACGATGTGACGTCCTTAACCACTACACCGGTGCGACGTCTTTTACCGTGACGCCGGTGTGACGTCACTAACCGTGACGCCGGTGTGACGTCACTAACCGTGACGCCGGTGCTGTTGGGGTTCTGTACACCTATTCAACATGTGCACGGGGTGTCGAGAAGGCCGTCACAACGGCTGGGACGGCAGGTGGTCTCCGCCTCACCAGACCCACCGAGACAGCCAGCGGCGGACGTCACCAGGTACAGCGTCGCCTGGCGGCCAGCGGTCGGGTTGTCTCTAGGTCTGGGGCGGCGTGACCGGTACAGCCCGCCCCGCCCGCCTCCCGAGGGTCCCTCCCCCGCCTCCCTCGCTCATTGTCACTGCATGACGACGCCATGCCGAGAGCGCCGCCGCCCTGCCTTCCTCCTACAACCTGTACTCTACCTTGCACTCCATACACCCGCTGCTCACCCCTTCACCCCCGCCCACCGCTCCTCCTCCACCCCCCCCCCGCCCTTCCCCCCGCGAGATGTTGGTCGCCGAGGCTGCCGCTCCGCCAAGCAAAGATAACCTGATATAGCCGCCGCCGTCAGTCGGTCCCTGAGTCTGCCTAGTGCCACGAGCGCCCGGTCTGCGGGGCTCCTGCCCTCCACTCGCCCCCCCCCCCCCTCCCACTCACTCTCCCCCTCCCAGCATCCCTCTATTCCCGGCCTGGCCCCTGGACTGTGTGAGTGATCCAATGACGTCACGGGTGCCCTCCGACGGCTTTCCAGGTCTCCCTCCCGCCGAGAAAAACTCGCCGCCTAAATCCATAATGTCCTTCCCCGGCCGAATGACGACATTAACCTCGGGAAAATAACGTCCCGCGGGGTAAAAATAGGCCAAGGGAAACACGGCACTGATTGTTTGACGTCATTCGACGCTGGCCTTGGGATGAGGTCTCCGCCACCCTTATTATCGTCAGGCCGGGACTATCGATCGCGGGAGGAAGCTTCCCTCTATGTGATTTGTCGGCCACGGGCGGCGGATGACGTCACGCGGCACTCAGGACCTACCTCCCGGGGCTATTTATAGCCGCCGGCTTCAGACCGGTGGCGGGGATACCGCCCCACTTAACGAGCCCGATGACGTCAAAGCAGCAGCATGAAAAGGAATCCCCGAGTGTTTACGTAGGTACCTGGTCTAGAACAGAGCCACTACCGACGTCAGACGGGGATTCCTGGCCAGGCCTGACACAAGAACCAACCTCCGGCCCAGGAATAGCATCACCACCGTCACCCCCGACGTTTCCTCTGACGTCATTGAGTTTTTCTCGGGAGATTCCGGTGATGGAGGTCAAGAAACAAGCGACGTTTTTTTTCGTTTGGTCTTACGTGTGGTGCGGGACATGTGGCTGACTCTTGTCGGGTAGGATGCCGACACAAATCTGTTGCATATCAGTGGAATATTCTCAATATTTACAAGGTAGATATGGCATCTTGTGTCTCGGGCAATGGAGTGTCTGCTGTGCAGTGCCCGTGCATCCATATGTGACGTGTGGGGTTGGCCAAGATCTTTATGTCAAGCCCACACAGAACAAGTCAGATATGTCATGAGTCTATTTGACGCGACGGAGTGAAGGCCATCCCTCCTGGGGTAATGCCCCACCCGCCCCGTGTGCTAGGGGGTGGGGGGGGGGGGGGTGTTGTAATGTTGCAATTAAACACGGAAACGCTATGTACGGCAACGATAAAAGGTTAGCTTGTTTTACAGAAATGTGTTTAATGCTATAACAGAATACAAATATACTTGACACAAACTGGTGACACCGAGGTGACATACATCAACAGTAATACCGTGTATTATTCTCAGCAGAAGGCACTGACGCATGAACTGATATTTTGTTATCTTCAGTTTATTGATGATCACAAAATGAATCGATGACAACCCATCGTAACAATCACACGTGACAACCCATCGTGACAACCCATCGTGACAACCCATTGTGACAACCCATCGTGACAACCCATTGTGACAACCCATCGTGACAATCACACGTGACAACCACACATTGTGGGGGCTACCCAGCATAACACAGCAATAATAACGTTCAATATGACATCCCATAGTGACATCCCATAGTGACATCCCATAGTGACATCCCATAGTGACATTCCATGGTGACATCCCATAGTGACATCCCATAGTGTCATCCCAGTGACATCCCATAGTGACATCCCAGTGACATCCCATAGTGACATGCTTTAGTGTCCATGGTGACATCCCATAGTGACATCCCATGGTGACATCCCATAGTGACATCCCATAGTGACATCCCATAGTGACATCCCATAGTGACATCCCATAGTTACATCCCATAGTGACATCCCAGTGACATCCCATAGTGACATCCCATGGTGACATCCAGTAGTTGCATCCCATGGTGACATCCCATAGTGACATCCCATGGTGACATCCCATAGTTGCATCCCATGGTGACATCCCATAGTGACATGCCATAGTGACATCCCATAGTGACATCCCATAGTGACATCCCATAGTGACATCCCATAGTGACATTCCATGGTGACATCCCATAGTGAAATCCCATAGTGACATCTCATAGTGACATCCCAGTGACATCCCATAGTGACATTCCAGTGACATCCCATAGTGACATCCCATGGTGACATCCCATAGTTGCATCCCATGGTGACATCCCATAGTGACATCCCATGGTGACATCCCATAGTTGCATCCCATGGTGACATCCCATAGTGACATCCCATGGTGACATCCCATAGTGACATCCCATAGTGACATCCTATGGACAAGTCCATTAATACCGATGAGTCCAGTTTCGCTTTCCCCTTTGAAGTATTATCTCTGGTCTATATCCCTGTGACAGAATGTCTTCATGAGACGTACATTTTGCTGCTGCATTCATAAAAGGCCCTAAAAGGCATGATGTCCACTGAGGTCTCGAGGGCACCACTCACCGTCAGCCGCTCCCTGCAACAACTCAGACACCCGATTGCCCTATACACGAGAAACATTATTGAAGTGTCATATATATTAAACAATGACTGACAGGCAACAGGAGTTAGGAATGCAGGGGCGGGCTTCATACTGACCGGTGTGGTGGTGGAGTCACGTGGACGGGACGTCTGGATCCACCGGTCTGGAGCCGATCCGGATGGCGGCGTGGGAATCAGCCAAGTTATCCGAACACGTGCTTGTGTTGTTATCCATGTGAAATAAAATATAAAAAAACTGCTATCCGAGACTGGGGTATTCCATGGGCGGTGTGGGGGTGAGCCACTGTTGTGGGGGATGCTGGGCGGCGCTGAGGGAGAGGCAGGCGTGCTGGTAGGGGTGTCACCCGGGGTGTCACCGTCGTGTGCCGGACCCTGCACAGTGCCCCTCCTGTCCGTGTGATGCCGTGGCGGGAGGAGACAGGAATGACCCGATATAGCTGGGGATAGCCCCCGTTTATATACCGCCTCTGACGTCAGTCGTGACGTAGGCCATTAAAGGAATTGCCTGCCGTCCGTTGCCAGGCAGAGGTGTCAAAAAGGCCAGCGACTGACGTCACGACGGGGTGGAAGAAGAGGGTGGGGGGGGGGAGCTCTGCGAGGGGGGCTTTCCCTGACGACAGATGAGAGGGAGCTCCACGAGGGTTTCCTCTGAAAGCCGCCGCTCGCGGAGCTATATTTAGCGGCATCCCGGCACCGGGCGGAAGGGGATATCCTGCTGGCGGGCTGCGGTCTGACGGGGACAGCGACGAGGGCGGGGGGGGAGGAGGGGTGTCCCGAGGCAGGAGGAGACGGTGGCAGCAGCAGAGCTGACCTGCGGGTCGCAGCAGAAGCAGCGGGCGGCTGCAAGAGCCATCGTCGCTGGCAGAGCGGGAGGCACCGGTGCGACACGGAAAGCCGGACGGTCGATAGTGGCATCATCTCCCGGCCTGCAGCGGCCGCCAGATGTAGAAATGTCGCTTTACATAGAGGCCAGATGTAGAGATGTCGTCTTACATAGAGGCCAGATGTAGAGATGTCGTCTTAGATAGGGGCAAGATGTAGAGATGTCGTCTTACATTGGGGCCAGATAAAGAGATGTCGCCTTACATCGGGGCCAGATAAAGAGATGTCGCCTTACATTGGGGCCAGATAAAGAGATGTCGCCTTACATTGGGGCCAGATGTACGGATGTATACTTGCATAATGCCAGATGTGGAGATGTCGCCTTACATCGGGGCCAGATGTAGAGATGTCTCCTTACATTGGGGCCAGATGTACGGATGTCTACTTGCATAATGCCAGATGTGGAGATGTCGCCTTACATAGGGGCAAGATGTAGAGATGTCGTCTTACATTGGGGCCAGATAAAGAGATGTCGTCTTACATAGGGGCCAGATAAAGAGATGTCGCCTTACATTGGGGCCAGATGTACGGATGTATACTTGCATAATGCCAGATGTGGAGATGTCGCCTTACATCGGGGCCAGATGTAGAGATGTCTCCTTACATTGGGGCCAGATGTACGGATGTCTACTTGCATAATGCCAGATGTGGAGATGTGTCCTTGCCTGACATAGGGGGACAGATGTAGAGATGTCTCCTTACATAGAATGCCAGGCGTAGAGATGTCTCTTGACATAGGGGGACAGATGTAGAGATGTTTCCTGACATAGGGGGACAGATGTAGAGATGTCTCCTGACATAGAGGGACATATGTAGAGATGTGTCCTAACATAGGGGGACAGATGTAGAGATGCGTCCTGACATAAGGGGACAGATGCAGAGATGTCTCCTGACATAGGAGGACAGATGTAGAGATGTGTCCTGACATAGGGGGACAGATGTAGAGATGTGTCCTGACATAGGGGGACAGATGTAGAGATGTGTCCTGACATAGGGGGGCAGATGTAGAGATGTGTCCTGACATAGGGGGACAGATGTAGAGATGTCTCCTGAGATAGGGGGGCAGATGTAGAGATGTGTCCTGACATAGGGGGACAGATGTAGAGATGTGTCCTGACATAGGGGGACAGATGTAGAGATGTGTCTTGACATAGGGGACAGATGTAGAGATGTCTCCTGACATAGGGGGACAGATGTAGAGATGTGTCCTGACATAGGGGGGCAGATGTAGAGATGTGTCCTGACATAGGGGGACAGATGTAGAGATGTGTCCTGACATAGGGGGACAGATGTAGAGATGTCTCCTGACATAGGGGGACAGATGTAGAGATGTGTCCTGACATAGGGGGGCAGATGTAGAGATGTCTCCTGACATAGGGGGACAGATGTAGAGATGTCTCCTGACATAGGGGGACAGATGTAGAGATGTGTCCTGAGATAGGGGGAAAGATGTAGAGATGTGTCCTGACATAGGTGGACAGATGTAGAGATGTGTCCTGACATAGGGGGACAGATGTAGAGATGTCTCCTGACATAGGGGGACAGTTGTAGAGATGTCTCCTGACATAGGGGGACAGATGTAGAGATGTGTCCTAGCCTCACATATGGGCCAGATGTATATATATCTGTTGCATAGTCTTTACATATGAACCGATATAGACAAGTGCTTCCAACCACCGTGTGCAGTGGTTGTTACTGTTACTGGTTGTTACTGTTACTGGTTGTTACTGTTATTGTAACTGGTTGTTACTGTTATTGGTTGTTACTTTTACTGTACTGGTTGTTACTGTTACTGGTGCTCATTGTTCTGTTACTCCCTGCTCCTGTTGATTGCCTCGGCTCCCTTCCTGCAATGACATTCTCTGTGGTCCAAAGCCCGAATGTACGCCGACAAATGGGCTCCCTAGACAGAGGGATTCGATCTCGCGACGCCCCGCATTCTGGGCCAGCACCAAGCGCAGTAGGCCTGGGGCTGCGGTCTCCGTGGTGAAGGCATGCACTGGGCCTGGGCACATGGCACCCTGGCGGGTTCTCGTTGGGGGAGGCTCCTGTCTCTGGGGACGATGGTACATGTTACTTCAGGCACCTGTCTGTGCAGGTCTCACTCAAGGTCACCCTGATTGTTCTCTCAAGGTCACCATGACTGTTCCCCCCAGGTCACCCTGGCGCCGCGGCTACAGATTTCACCATGACGCCGCATCCACTCCAGATGTCACCATGACGCCGCAGCCACTCCAGATGTCACCTCGACGCCGCAGCCACTCCAGATGTCACCATGACGCCTCGAACACGCCCGATGTCATCATGACACCGTGACCACTCCAGATGTTACAATGACGCCGCACACATTCCATACATCACCATGACGCCAGTCACTCCAGACGTCACCATGATGCCGCAGCCACTCCCGACGTCATTATGACGCCACAGCGACACCAGACGTCCCATGATGCCGTTTCATGACATTGGAGAGGTTGTCATCATGACATCAATCGCCATCACGCCACGCTACTTCCAGTCCTGTCGACCGTGGTTCTGGCACACAGCCTGGGCCTCGGGTTTGGATGACATGACCGATGATTGACGTACGGTGGGCGATCCTCCCGGCAGATCTTGGTGGTGACGTCATGTCCATGCGCTGAAGAGTAACCTGTAAATGACAATAGTAACATATATATCATTTAATATCAGATCACAAACTCAGACCATCGTCCATGTATTCATCTCTAAGACCATCGTCCATGTATTCATCTCTAAGACCATCGTCCATGTATTCATCTCTAAGACCATCGTCCATGTATTCATCCCTAAGACCATCGTCCATGTATTCATCTCTAAGACCATCGTCCATGTATTCATCTCTACGACCATCGTCCATGTATTCATCCCTAAGACCATCGTCCATGTATTCATCTCTAAGACCATCGTCCTTGTATTCATCTCTAAGACCATCGTCCATGTATTCATCTCTAAGACCATCGTCCTTGTATTCATCTCTAAGAGCATCGTCCGTGTATTCATCTCTAAGACCATCGTCCATGTATTCATCTCTAAGACCATCGTCCATGTATTCATCTCTAAGACCATCGTCCTTGTATTCATCTCTAAGAGCATCGTCCGTGTATTCATCTCTAAGACCATCGTCCGTGTATTCATCTCTAAGACCATCGTCCATGTATTCATCTCTAAGACCATCGTCCATGTATTCATCTCTAAGACCATCGTCCATGTATTCATCTCTAAGACCATCGTCCTTGTATTCATCGCTAAGAGCATCGTCCGTGTATGCATCTCTAAGACCATCGTCCATGTATTCATCTCTAAGACCATCGTCCATGTATTCATCTCTAAGACCATCGTCCATGTATTCATCTCTAAGACCATCGTCCATGTATTCATCTCTAAGACCATCGTCCTTGTATTCATCTCTAAGAGCATCGTCCGTGTATTCATCTCTAAGACCATCGTCCATGTATTCATCTCTAAGACCATCGTCCATGTATTCATCTATAAGACCATCGTCCTTGTATTCATCTCTAAGAGCATCGTCCGTGTATTCATCTCTAAGACCATCGTCCATGTATTCATCTCTAAGACCGTCGTCCATGTATCCATCTCTATGACCATCGTCCATGCATTCATCTCTAAGACCATTGTCCATGTATTCATCTCTAAGACCATCGTCTATGTATTCATCTCTAAGACCATCGTCCATGTATTCATCTCTAAGAGCATCGTCTATGTATTCATCTCTAAGACCATCGTCTATGTATTCATCTCTAAGACCATCGTCCATGTATTCATCTCTAAGACCATCGTCCATGTATTCATCTCTAAGACCATCGTCCATGTATTTATCTCTAAGACCATCGTCCATGTATTCATCTCTAAGGCCATCGTCCTTGCATTCATCTCTAAGAGCATCGTCTATGTATTCATCTCTAAGACCATCGTCTATGGTTTCATCTCTAAGACCATCGTCCATGTATTCATCTCTAAGACCATCGTCCTTGTATTCATCTCTAAGAGCATCGTCGGTGTATTCATCTCTAAGACCATCGTCCATGTATTCATCTCTAAGACCATCGTCCATGTATTCATCTCTAAGACCATCGTCCATGTATTCATCCCTAAGACCATCGTCCATGTATTCATCTCTAAGACCATCGTCCATGTATTCATCTCTAAGACCATCGTCCATGTATTCATCTCTAAGACCATCGTCCTTGTATTCATCTCTAAGACCATCGTCCATGTATTCATCTCTAAGACCATCGTCCATGTATTCATCTCTAAGACCATCGTCCATGTATTCATCTCTAAGACCATCGTCCATGTATTCATCTCTAAGACCATCGTCCATGTATTCATCTCTAAGAGCATCGTCTATGTATTCATCTCTAAGACCATCGTCTATGTATTCATCTCTAAGACCATCGTCCATGTATTCATCTCTAAGACCATCGTCCATGTATTCATCTCTAAGACCATCGTCCAAGTATTCATCTCTAAGACCATCGTCCATGTATTCATCTCTAAGACCATCGTCCATGTATTCATCTCTAAGACCATCGTCCATGTATTCATCTCTAAGACCATCGTCCATGTATTCAGCCTCTAAGACCATCGTCCATGTATTCATCTCTTAGACCATCGTCCATGTATTCATCTCTAAGACCATCGTCCATGTATTCATCTCTAAGACCATCGTCCAAGTATTCATCTCTAAGACCATCGTCCAAGTATTCATCTCTAAGACCATCGTCCATGTATTCATCTCTAAGACCATCGTCCATGTATTCATCTCTAAGACCATCGTCCTTGTATTCATCTCTAAGACCATCGTCCCTGTATTCATCTCTAAGACCATCGTCCATTTATTCATCTCTAAGACCATCGTCCATGTATTCATCTCTAAGACCATCGTCCATGTATTCATCTCTAAGACCATCGTCCATGTATTCATCTCTAAGACCATCGTCCAAGTATTCATCTCTAAGACCATCGTCCATGTATTCATCTCTAAGACCATCGTCCAAGTATTCATCTCTAAGACCATCGTCCATGTATTCATCTCTAAGACCATCGTCCAGGTATTCATCTCTAAGACCATCGTCCAGGTATTCATCTCTAAGACCATCGTCCATGTATTCATCTCTAAGACCATTGTCAATGTATTTATCTCTAAGACCGTCGTCCATGCATTCATCTCTAAAACCATCGTCCATGTATTCATCTCTAAGACCATCGTCCATGTATTCATCTCTAAGACCATCGTCCATGTATTCATCTCTAAGAACATTGTCCATGTATTCACCTCTCAGACCATCGTACATGTATTCATCTCTAAGACCATCGTGCATGTATTCATCTCTAAGACCATCGTCAATGTATTCATCTCTAAGACCATTGTCCATGTATTTATCTCTAAGACCATCGTCTATGTATTCATACGCTTTTTTAATTCAAAACATTTATGAAGGCCATCAAGTGAAGGATTGCTATACAAGTAACCTTAAAGTCGGAACAGATGCGTGCACTGTAAGTGTCGTATTACATGTATGCGCAGTCAAAACATGCACGTGCATCGTCACAGGATGAGTTTTCAGATTTTGATTGTTGGGGCGAAATCTTATTTGGGACCCCCCCCACCCTTCCCCACACACACCTAAATGTGGATAAATCAACAATTCATTTATTGTGTGCTGGGGGTGGGGGACCCTGTTCAAATTAGGCGGGGGAAGGACCAGCTTATATTTAAATGAGAGGAGACCTACGGTGGACCCCCCCCCCCCCCAACCCCCGCCCTCTCCGCCCTGGATCCGCCACTGGTCACCCACCCACTCATCTGTGCACAGTACTGGAGGTCAAGGAGCGGAATTGTCCTGATGGGCACATCGATGGTTTACGTGTACATGGAACACCATATCCTACATTCCACCCATTCTTCCCTGTTGACGTGCACACGACCAACAGTCGACCTAACACCTTACAGTTCAGTCGGCCAGGACAGTGTCTTCAATGCCAGCCAAGACTGCATCAGTGATTTGAGGCAGCGGAAAGAAATATAAAACAAACTTAAAATGATGGCAAGACAGATTTTACTCGGCGGGAGTGGAGGAGGGCAAAACAGTGAAGAATAACACCTTTTACAAGTTGGTGAGAAAAAAATGACAGAAGAAGCGTCAGTGCGTAATTTAGGTTTAAGATTTAATAAACATGTCGACGAAGACTCCCAGCTGTATGATATCAAGAGCATATGGAAATATCTCACACATGAAGCAGTGAATACAGTCATGCATACCTTTTCATCACGAGAAATTGCCTATTTTCGTGTAAAGAAATTACAGTGTGTTCAGAACGTGGCAGCCAGGGTGGTACTGAATCTTATAAAGTTTGACCGTATAGCGATAGCCCTGAGACAGTTTCACTGGCTGCAGTGCAGCAATTGTAAGACAGCTGGCTGGCATGCGTCCCTTTGCTGTCAATGCTCCAATGTTGTGAAACGCCCTGCCAGGCGACCTTCGTTCGCTTGACAACTTGCGTCAGTTTAAAATTGGCTTGAAAACCTTATATCAGTTAGCTGCCTATAACATGTTTAAAGATAAGCTGGTATATTGAATACGAGTCTTAATGTATATTACTAAATGTACTTCGTCATAGGCATGGATCTATTCACTTTAACACTGGATTGGATGGCTGTGGTTTATGCAATAGATTAAACAACCCCGCTCAGGCCGATATATACAAATATGCAAATGTGGTTAAGCTTTTAATTGTAAACTGGTCCATGTTACACATCAGATCAGTAAAGTTGATACTCGTGGGCAGCTTAGTGGAAGGAGTTTTCTTCTAGACTGAATATTTGGGGGAAATCATTATACAAAATTAAAAATCTGGACAGAAATTAAATCCACTCGTTGAAGTAAACTCAGCCTTATTGCGTTCACCAAGCAATAGTGTGCATTTGCGTGGCCGAAATTATCCCAATTTCCACCGTAACTTGGTTGGTCATGTCCGCTAGGATCAGCTTTCCGTACGAGGGGGAGGGGGGGGGGGTCTGCATAGGTTGTTTGACAGTGGGCCCCGTGCCTGGTTGTCTGACATTTATATGTGTACTCACACCCGTCTGTGCGGCAACACGCGAAATGTCAAAGTCTCCACGGGTTGACACTGACAACCGCCGTGAAATGGTTCGGAGGTTCAGAGAGACATAACGCACGCCTACAAGCACAGCGTTTGTGGTCAACTCACACCTTGTACCGTTACGTTATGCTATCAAATTTCCGGCCGGAAAGAGAATATAACCAGCCACTTGTATCATATTGAAATTGTTTTTTTTATCAAATATGTAGCTATAGCGCTAATAACCAGATGTCCAGCTAGAGAAATCCAGGTCCGTGGAGAAACTTATTTTCTTTGATGAAATCTATTTCTAATCTAAAATACTACGGTTGGTGGCAGAAAACGTTTTTCATAATTATGATAAAAATGGCGTGCCATTAACCTACAGTCAATGGCAGTGGTAGTAACTACTGGTGGTATTTCTAACTGAAATGGGCGACTTGGGTCATTGACTGCAGTCTATATGCGCATTAAATCCAAAGTGATTGCCCCACAAACTAGAAAGTTAAATACGGGGACATGCACTCGAACTATGTTACCGGAAGCGAGTGGCTATGGTCAAGCGAAAGTGTGAACAACACTTTCAACTACATGTATAATTGTAAGTTTAGTAAGCGAGTGAAGTCGTTGTGGTAGGTACTCCTGTTGACGGCTTCTAAATAATGCACTGTATGATGGCGATTCATAACAGCATAAATATCCATATTGCATATCCAAATAAAATCCAGCTTTACTTGAAGAAAACGAAATACATAAATATTGTTTACTGATTCGTGCGGAATATTGTCTTTGGTCCATGTTATAGCGACATGAACCACTGATACTATATACGCGAGATGTTGCTTTCTTGAGTACCGTGAAAGGGGGAGGGGGGGGGGTCCAAACTTGCGAGCGGGAAGGGGGTTCGGAAAAAATTGGGGTGGGGGAGGGGGGCACGCCGCCTCGGACAGCGTCCTTTCTCAAAAAGGGAAGGGGGGGAGAGGAGGTCCGGACCCTCTGGACCCCCCCCCCCTGGATCCGCCCTTGTTGTGATTCACATCGGTAGCAATGAACTCACGACAAAACGATATTTATCATAACAAAAAACAGCTTACAGTAGCAAATTTAACGTTTATCTACAAATGTTTTACTTTTATGCTCCGACAATGACAGAGATGTGTTTAAATCAATAAGTTAATACAGAAATTCAAACAGCCGTGTGAACTGCTTGCGGGAGTACTTTTTAGATGCGCACGTTACCCTCAAGTGCCAATTAAGCGAGTGGAGACTGAAGACTGAAGTAAAGACGGTTGTATGCACGTTCGAAAGACATTTTGGAAGGTTTGCCTTGTGAACATGGAAGGTATTTGCAAGTGACATTTTCAGAACTACATTTCACATATGAACCATAATAATGATAACTGCCTAAACATGTTGTGGTACGGAATGTGTTTTTCCCCGTACGTGCGTCAGAATATGACATAACAAATTATCGTCAGCTCGAGATCACCATATTCGTGGTTGCGAAGTTTGGCAACAAACCAACGTGCACAACCAAACTAATGCGCACTGGTTTCTGTGGCAAAACGCGTGTTTACATCCATTGCAACCAATGCGTCTATAGATCCATGTGTTCCTTGATATAATGATTGTAAATTGGTCACGTCTAGGTGGAAACCAATGGTAGGTGTTATAGAGAAGCGGTGAACATAAAACTCAGACCCGGATAGCACTGCATAATATAATTACTTGCAAAAACTATCACGTTCGGGGTGCCGCGTTGCAACGGAGTGGAACAACTCTGCTAACAAATGGCTCGGATTGCTTTTGGACATTTATATATACGCCTGTCTGAATGTCAAGTCCGGCTTCCGCAAGGCAGAACTGTGGAAGTACATGTATACCGATGCCCGCCGCAACGAACTTCGAGGGGTTTGAGTTTGAGGAGGGCAGTAAGTTTGTACAAATACAATATAATTCCTGGGCGGATCCGGTCCGAGCGGGGGGGGGGCAGCCTCGCCCCCCCTCCCACCTAGGCGGCACAACGTTTTTTATTTATTGAGACATTTAACATCAACTCGCATATTCGTTTTCATTTTTTTTAACTCGCTTGACATTAATACTCGAGAGGCCCGAGCGGAACTGGAAAAAAATAATTGGAGAATTACCTGGAGGCGGCAATAAATACAACTACTTTATAGCTGATATAGCTGTACAGACCCTTACTTTATAGCTGATATAGCTGTACAGACTCTTACTTTATAGCTGATATAGTTGTACAGACCCTTAATTTATAGCTGATATAGCTGTACAGACCCTTAATTTATAGCTGATATAGCTGTACAGACCCTTACTTTATAGCTGATATAGCTGTACAGACCCTTGCTTTATAGCTGATATAGCTGTACAGACCCTTACTTTATAGCTGATATAGCTGTACAGACCCTTACTTTATAGCTGATATGGCTGTACAGACCCTTGCTTTATAGCTGATATAGCTGCACAGACTCTTACTTTATAGCTGATGTAGCTGTACAGACCCTTACTTTATAGCTGATATAGCTGTACAGACCCTTACTTTATAGCTGATATAGCTGTGCAGACCCTTACTTTATAGCTGATATAGCTGTACAGACCCTTACTTTATAGCTGATATAGCTGTACAGACCCTTACTTTATAGCTGATATAGATGTACAGACCCTTACTTTATAGCTGATATAGCTGTACAGACCCTTACTTTATAGCTGATATAGCTGTACAAACCCTTGCTTTATAGCTGATATAGCTGTACAGACCCTTACTTTATAGCTGATATAGCCGTACAGACCCTTACTTTATAGCTGACATAGCTGTACAGACCCTTGCGTGCATCTCACATGATGGAATTTCATCTAAACCATCCATGAAGACTAAATAAACCGCGAACATGCGCGGATCCGCCACTAGCGCTAGAGAGGCACGGTGCCAGAGCCACTTTCTGCCATACTAACAACTTCCACGTGCTCGCATAATGCATAATGTATATATGACGTCATTTCGCACCCACGAATGCGGTCCAAGCCAGAAGGGACAGCGTGAACGATCGCGTTATGACCGCACTGGTCCCTGGATGGCTGCGTGGGTGCGTTATGAGCATCAACTTATTCACTAGGTAGCGCGACTGGCGGCCGGTGTGTGTTTGACTCGCTAGATGGCGTAACTACCCAGGTGATGTTACACTCTCTGCCTTCGACTCACTCCGCTAGGGCTACAATACATCTATGTTGTCGCACACTCGCTCGCAGGGCGGCGCTGCGCAACTTCATGGACAACTGCGCCGCGCATTTCTACAAATTGTTACCGGGGACCCAGCCTAAACGTAATAGATAAGTAAGTTTATTCGTACATAAAAGGCCTTAAGCCCATTGTACACCATGTAAACTAATATAAATGGCGGTGTCCATCATCTTGAAAGCATGATAAACCTTATCGGCTACATTGCAGATAACAGATGATGAAAGAAAGAGCTCACACTCAATTATAACTTTGTTCAAAATGGTACAATATATATGTTGCTGTATTAAATACGCGAAGCTCGTTAGTTTTATGTTTTATTCTTGGAAATTACAATGTTGCAAGAAAGTCCAGCTGATTTGACGTTTTTTCAAGAATCTTGAAATTTGCGGCCGATATATTCGCCGTTTGGCATCAAAGACACCAGTAGTTAGCATTTGCTGTGCGACTGATAGGGCACCGGACGATTTGATCCGATTTTCATTATTAGAAACATTGTTTCAAATTATGGCATGAGGCACTTTGAACTTTGACTCCGTGTTATTTAGTAGTTTTTAGCTTAACCCTTCCATTGTGATCGTACTACCGAATGCTTTTTTTTCAAATTCTGCATCGAACATATCAGATGCTACCCCAACAAAAACCCTTTAAAGCCATTCATTCATGACACTAGCACTAGAAAGCGCTCCCTCTGCTGGGAGAGTGACTTGCTATATATGTTGTGACTCTAATGGTGTAGGCGATAATCGCTAGATGGTCTTACTCGCTGCCTATAATTTATTGCTAAGGTACTGTCTAACGGTCGTGATGGTTTGTGCAGTTCAACAAGTACAACACTCACGCGGAACACGGATTGGCGTTCGGGTTCGGAACGGAAAGTATGAGTGCGCATGCTCGAAATATCTCCGCTCACATACCTGAACTCGCCCGAAGTTAATCTTCCACAGGATATGAGCCATGGGATCATTATATTCGATGCGGGAAATACGTCTTCCATGAGAACTGAGGTAAGGATCACTTACGGTGGCCGACTCGCCCACCAACCGGATCGCCAAAAGTGAGCATCAGTCCAGAGGCAGGGATCAGAATGCCACGGCTCCTGAAAACCAATAAAGTTTTTGAGTTGGTATTTAACCGCGGCTGAGAGCTGTGGGTGTTAGACCTCCTGCCCTTTGTGTGACGGCCAGATACCTAACCTTCCTTCCTCGTCACCAATCAATTTGCGAGGGTAATTATAACTTTGGAAATACCACGGTTCGCCCCGTAAGTCCGTGACCTTTGCAGTGCCTTGGTATCGACTGGGTGTAATGCCAGACGCTAAAATCGCGGAAGCCGCCAGGGTGGGACAGAGGAATGGCTGGTGGGGGGGGGGGGGAGTCAAAACCCACCCACTCACCCCGACCCGCTCCCGCATTCCTTCGTGCTTACACACCGGCTAATTGAATGCGGATAATTAACGAAGTGGTAATGTTGTGACAATGAAGCAATATTTACATGTGGTTTATGAGCTTGTCTCTTTAGAGTTATTTCTCACTAAATATTTGGCGCTCTCAGTCGGCTACGTTGGCGTTAGTCACCATGGCGACAGGCGAGGGCTGCCACCTTGCGGTAACACAGACAATTACGCTTGGTAGCGGCTGGAAATGAAGGTGGGAGAGGGGGAGGGGAGGGGGGCGGTGTAGGGAACTGGAGCCCGACCACTGCTACAGGAATCATATAAGTATCCACACACCATCATATGGCTATCGACAGTCCATGATATGGCTATTCACAGTCCATCATCTGGCTATCGAATTCCATCATATGGCTATCTACAGTCCATCACGTAGCTATCGATAGTCCATCATATGGCTATCGACGGTCAATCATATGGCTATTGAATTGTACCATATGACTATCCACAGTCCATCATATGACTATGCACAGTCCACCATATGGCTATGCACATTTCACCATATGGCTATGCACAGTTCACCATATGGGCATCCACAGTCCATCAAATGGCTATCCACAGTTCATCAAATGGTTATCCACAGTCCATCAAATAGCTATCCACAGTCCATCAAATGGCTATCCACAGTCCATCAAATGGCTATCCACAGTCCATCAAATGGCTATCCACAGTCCATCAAATAGCTATCCACAGTCCATCAAATGGCTATCCACAGTCCATCAAATGGCTATCCACGGTCCATCAAGTGGCTATCGACAATCCCTCAAATGGCTATCGACGGTCCATCAAATGGTTATCCACAGTCCATCAAATGGCTATCCACAGTCCATCAAATGGTTATCCACAGTCCATCAAATGGCTATCCACAGTCCATCATATGGCTATCGACGGTCCATCAAATGGCTATGCACAGTACACAATGTTCGGCTCTTGGTGACTGGTGCCCCTGCCCACTTTCCAGTGACTGGTGCCCTGTTCCACTTTCCAGTGACTGGTACCCCTGTCCACTCACCCATGGATGGTGCCCCTGTCCACTCACCGGTGACTGGTTCCCCTGTCCACTCATCCATGGCTGGGGCCATTGTCCACTCACCAGTGACTGGTGCCCCAGTCCACTTTCCAGAGACTGGTGCCCCTGTCTACTTTCCAGTGACTGGTGCCCCTGTCCACTCACCCATGGCTGGTGCCCCTGTCCACTTTCCAGCGACTGGCTCTGCTGTCAGACTTCTAGTGACTGGTTCCTCTGCCTACTTTCCAGTGACTGGTGCCCCTGTCCACCTTCCAGTGACTGGTGCCTCTGTCCACTTTCCAGTGACTGGTACCCCTGTCCACTCACCTATGGCTGGTGCCCCTGTCCACTTTCCATTAGCTGGTTCCCCCCTACATTTTCCAGTGACTGGTGCCCCTGTCCACTTTCCAATGACGGGTTCCCCCCTTCATTTTCAAGTGACTGGTTCCCCTGTCCACGTTCCAATGGCTGGTTCCCCCCTCCATTTTCCAGTGACTGGTGCCCCTGTCCACTCACCCATGGCTGGTGCCCCTGCCCGACCCCGGTTGGCCCTCCAAGAGGGACTGGGGGACTGTACGCCCCGACTCCCCTCACTGGTTGTGACAAAGGGGGTCTGTCCCCGTGTGGAGACACCCCCCGGGGCAGGGTAGGGGGGAGGGGAGTAGGGGGGGGGGGCATGGACCATTGATTCCTTGCCTGATGTCCTTTCTCGCCAGCTTCCCTGACATTTACACTCGTGTTTTGATTGGAATTGTTCACCTTTTCGGTGGCCATTAATCAGACCCGTATTGCAGCCTCCATAGGTCACCGTGGTAATTGGCAAATGTTAGCCTTTTTCTCTTATATACGTATATATGTATTGCAAATGCGGGGATGGGGGCCCACTCTCTACATCTAGATATGTGTCATCACGTTAAACCATTGTCCTCACAATATTGGACTTGTAACCTTTGACAATGGCCGCGACGCAGAGAATCAGATCCCCACCCCCTCTCTAGCCACCCTCCCCCCATCACCACTCACCCCTGTCCTGAAGTCCCGCACCCCTACCCACAAGCTTGATCCTACGTTATGGTTCCCTCCACCCCCACACACACCCTCTCTTGTCCCTCGCCTTCCAACTCTGCGCGGTCTTCACCGGTTTGACCTTCACGTACCTGTCTCAATGTCACTGGATTATCAATTGGCTGTCGGAAACTTTCAGAGTGACGAGAGGTAGGTGGTAGGTGGGATCAGTCTGGGATCAGCCTGTGATCAGCCTGTGGCCAGCCTGTGAGCAGCCTGTGATCAGCCTGTGATCAGCCTGTGATCAGCCTGGGATCAGCCTGTGATCAGCCTGGGATCAGCCTGTGGTCAGCCTGTGATCAGCCTGTGATCAGTCTGGGATCAGCCTGTGATCAGCCTGTGATCAGCCTGTGATCAGCCTGTGATCAGTCTGGGATCAGCCTGTTATTAGCCTGTGATCAGCCTGTGATCAGGCCTGTGATCAGCCTGTGATCAGCCTGTGATCAGCCTGTGATCAGCCTGTGATCAGCCTGTGATCAGCCTGTGATCAGCCTGTGATCAGCCTGTGACCAGGCCTGTGATCAGCCTGTGATCAGCCTGTGATCAGCCTGTGATCAGCATGTGATCAGCCTGTGATCAGCCTGTGATCAGCCTGTGGGGTGCCAAGGCTGTCTCTCCCTGCTGGACGCCCCACTCCGGACCCTCATCCCGCAGACGGTGGTAATACCCCTCACGTCCCGATGCCGTAGCATTAGCACCCTCCTCCCTCCCTCTACCCATCCCGTCACCTGACCCCGCTGAGGTCAGGGTAGGACCAGCCCCACCCCATCTAGCCATCCGCGCACCCCTATCCTCAGGTCCCTATTTACCCTTTCCATACCACTGCCTTCAGCGCACCCTCCCTTACACCCCCCCCCCCCGACACATAACCTTTTTCCTCTACGTATTGCTTGCCACTTTCCCCTCCCCTCTCCTCCCCTCCCCTCCGCTCCCCACACCCCCTCTCCCCTCCGTGTTTTGGTATAGACGATCAGTGAAAGGCCATGCGAACCTTTCCAGCCCTCGACCAGGTTTCCAAAAAGGCCAACCAGAATGTCACCGTTTACCCTTTTGTATGAAAATCCCGCTCAATGGCTCAACGGATCACGACCCACGAGCCACGACCCACGACCCACGACCCACGACCCACGGTACCACGACCAAAGACCCACGGTACCACGACCCACGACCCGCGACCCACGACCCACGACCCACGACCCACGGCACCACGACCCACGACACCACGCCCCACGATCCACGGCACCACGACCCACGACCCCCGACCCACGCCCACGACCCACGACCCACGACCCGCGACCCACGACCCACGACCCACGACCCACGGCACCACGACCCACGACACCACGCCCCACGACCCACGGCACCACGACCCACGACCCACGACCCACGACACACGCCCACTACCCACGACCCACGACCCACGACCCACGAACCACGGTACCACGACCCACGACCCACGACCCACGACCCACGACCCACGACCCACGACCCACGACCCACGACCCACGACCCACGGTACCACGACGCACGACCCACGACCCACGACACCACGACCCACGACCCACGACCCACGACCCACGGCACCACGCCCCACGACCCACGGCACCACGACCAACGACCCACGACCCACGCCCACGACCCACGACCCACGACCCACGACCCACGACCCACGACCCACGACCCACGACCCACGACCCACGACCCACGACCCACAACCCACGACCCACGACCCACGACCAACGACCCACGACCCACGACCCACGACCCACGACCCACGACCCACGCCCACGACCCACGACCCACGACCCACGACCCACGACCCACGACCCACGACCCACGCCCACGACCCACGACCCACGACCCACGACCCACGACCCACGACCCACGACCCACGACCCACGACCTACGCCCACGACCCACGACCCACGACCCACGACCCACGACCCACGACCCACGCCCACGACTCACGACCCACGACCCACGACCCACGACCCACGACCCACGACCACGACCCACGACCCACGACCCACGACCCACGACCCACGCCCACGACCCACGACCCACGACCCACGACCCACGCCCACGACCCACGACCCACGACCCACGACCCACGGTCATTGACGCCAGGACTCAGTAACCACCTGGAATAATGGAGGAATAATCTGCCGATTGACGTGCCGCGCATTGTGGCGCTGTGATCTCTGGTCTATTGCCCTGACGCGATGTGATCTCTGGTCTATTGCCCTGACGCGATGTGATCTCTGGTCTATTGCCCTGACGCGATGTGATCTCTGGTCTATTGCCCTGACGCGATGTGATCTCTGGTCTATTGCCCTGATGCGATGTGATCTCTGGTCTATTGCCCTGACGCGATGTGATCTCTGGTCTATTGCCCTGACGCGATGTGATCTCTGGTCTATTGCCCTGACGCGATTTGATCTCTGGTCTATTGCCCTGACGCGATGTGATCTCTGGTCTATTGCCCTGACGCGCTGTGATCTCTGGTCTATTGCCCTGACGCGATGTGATCTCTGGTCTATTGCCCTGACGCGATGTGATCTCTGGTCTATTGCCCTGACGCGATGTGATCTCTGGTCTATTGCCCTGACGCGATGTGATCTCTGGTCTATTGCCCTGACGCGATGTGATCTCTGGTCTATTGCCCTGACGCGATGTGATCTCTGGTCTATTGCCCTGACGCGATGTGATCTCTGGTCTATTGCCCTGACGCGATGTGATCTCTGGTCTATTGCCCTGACGCGATGTGATCTCTGGTCTATTGCCCTGACGCGATGTGATCTCTGGTCTATTGCCCTGACACGATGTGATCTCTGGTCTATTGCCCTGACGCGATGTGATCTCTGGTCTATTGCCCTGACGCGATGTGATCTCTGGTCTATTGCCCTGACGCGATGTGATCTCTGGTCTATTGCCCTGACGCGATGTGATCTCTGGTCTATTGCCCTGACGCGATGTGATCTCTGGTCTATTGCCCTGACGCGATGTGATCTCTGGTCTATTGCCCTGACGCGATGTGCCACCACAGGAACCGGGTCATACACCCGGCCTGATGGCTGCGACATCGCCACCCCTCCCCAGCCTCTATGCCACCACAGGAACCGGGCTTTACACCCGGCCTGATGGCTGCGAAATCGCCACCCCTCCCCAGCCTCTGTGCCACCACAGGAACCGGGCTTTACACCCGGCCTTATGGCTGCGACATCGCCACCCCTCCCCAGCCTCTGTGCCACCACAGGAACCGGGCCATACACCCGGCCTGATGGCTGCGACATCGCCACCCCTCCCCAGCCCCTGTGCCACCACAGGAACCGGGCCTTACACCCGGCCTGATGGCTGCGACATCGCCACCCCTCCCCAGCCTCTGTGCCACCACAGGAACCGGGCCTTACACCCGGCCTGATGGCTGCGACATCGCCACCCCTCCCCAGCCTCTGTTCCACCTGTCTCCGAGATACTACTCCTCCACACCCTCGGCCTCTCCCCAGCTCAACCTCGCCCGGAGACACTACTCCCCCACACCCTCGGCCCCTCCCCGGCTCCGACCCCCCCCCCCACCAAGCCCAGGGCCGATTGCGTGTGTGACTCTCCCTGGCGCAGGTACCAGCCCTCACCGCATGCCTCCCCCCCACACACACACTCGTCCGGCCGGCTGCAAGGAGGCTGGTGTGGGTGGGGGGGAGGGTGCTGGTCTAGCCAAGCCCAGAGAAGGGAGTCCTCTCTAATTAGGTTGCGCACTTGGATCGTCAGATATCATGGGGCTTTGATACAGCGATATCGTCAGAACGACAGACAGAACGACACAGAACGGAAACAGAAACAGAAACAGAAACAACCAGTCATTACGTCATGTGAAATAGCCCAACGCCGTTGGGAACCACACCTTATGCATTGGTATGCTATTTAGGGCTCAACTTCTGCCCTTCCCGGCTCTCCGTCGCCAGGACCTGCTGATGCCCCCCCCCCCCATCACCCACCCCCACCCCCCACCCACCGGCCTTTGGGGACACCCATGACTTACCGGAGCATTGTTATGTACGTACCTCAATATCAATTGGATTTATGTATCCTACTGCCATGGTAACGTAGTTAATATCCTAGCAACGAAGTTAATATCCTCATAACCATGGCGACATCGTTAATATGCGTATATCCATGGCAACGTGGCCGGACTCCAGGTCACATGGTTACCATTTGGATGGAGTGCGATGGACATTAATCGCTATTGTAATGAGACCATCTGCCACAGGTTTCCATGATGACGAGGTCATCGCGTGTATCCTGAACCACGTGGTTGCTGTCACGAGGACGGCACTCAAGGCCATGAGAGGTATCCGAGCACAGGGCAGTCCCAAGGCCACTCCCTAGGCCATCGGGATCCAAGCTTCTAGGACTCCACAGGCCATCGGGATCAAAGATTTCAGCAATCCCTAGGCCATCGGGATCAAAGATTCCAGCCATCCCTAGGCCATCGGGATGCAAGCTCTGTCGTCTTGCAAACCTAATCCATCGAGAGAAAAGGCTGACAAAGGGATGTCGCCCCTATACCACCAGGCGGGGTCCGATCGCCCCTGTCCCCCCTCCCCGGTCGGGCAAGGGACCTGGACGGACCCCTGCCCGTCTTCCCGGAGTCTCCTGCGTCTCCCTCCCATCTCCACCAACTGAAGCCAGATCCACCTGTCCGTCCCTTTATATCCTCTTCTTCTTCCCCTGCTGGAGCCAGGCACCTAGTCGCCATCCCCGCCCCAGCCACCCCCAGCCACCCCCACCCAGACACCCCCTCCACAAGAAACCGCCCCCAGACCCCGCCCCCCTCCCTCAGACTCCGCCCCCCCCCCGGACACCGCCCCCCACCCAGAGCCCCCACTCTCCCCCCAGACACCCCTCCCCCCCACCGCGAGTGACCGGCGCGGGGCAGACCAGGCATTGAGGGTATCGAGTGAACTTTGCGAGCAACTCGCCAACCTCTCGCTGAATGTCATCGCCGTTTGCGTAACCCTCGCCTTTTATTGCCGGCTCATAGATTGTCGAATTAAGCAGCCCTGGCCGTGGCTAATGCGGCCCGGCGCGAGGGCTAAATGCCAAGAGGGTTACCCCGGGGTCGGACATTCCCCAATGGGGGGTCCTGTCAGGACGGCGGGGGGGGGGTGGCAGCGAGGAGGAAGGGATGCCAGCACGGGATGGGATCTCGCTACCCTTCCCGTGTAGACGCTCCACCCCAGCGACGCCTAATCCCCCCCCCCCGTGTACCATTCTCCTGTATCCATGGTGAGGATGCCGTGACTGGTGGAGGCGCGGACCGGTGTGGCCTTTATGTGGGGGTCACGGCGGCCCAGCGACGGGGACAGGCGGAGCTGTCCAACACCCGCCAATGCCCTTTCAGTAGTCATTTCACCTGGAGATGTCCATCCCCCGTGGTCGACAATCCACCCCCGTGGTCGACAGTCCACCCCCGGGGTCGACAGTCCACCCCCGGGGTCGACAATCCACCCCCGTGGTCGACAGTCCATCCCCCGTGGTCGACAATCCACCCCCCGTCATCGGCAGTCCACCCCCCGTGGTCGACAATCCACCCCCGTGGTCGACAGTCCACCCCCGGGGTCGACAGTCTACCCCCGTGGTCCACAGTCTACCCCCGTGGTCGACAGTCCACCCCCCCGTGGTCGACAGTCCAGTCCCTGTGGTCGACAGTCCACCCCCCTTGGTCGACAGTTCACCCCCGTGGTCGACAGTCCACCCCCTTGGTCCACAGTCTACCCCCGTGGTCGACAGTCCACCCCCCCGTGGTCGACAGTCCAGTCCCTGTGGTCGACAGTCCACCCCCCTTGGTCGGCAGTTCACCCCCGTGGTCGACAGTCCACCCCCCATGGTCGACAGTCCACCCCCGGGGTCGACAGCCTACCCCCCGTGGTCGACAGTCTACCCCCGTGGTCGACAGTCCACCCCCCGTGGTCGACAGTCTAAGCCCTGTGGTCGACAGTCCACCCCCCTTGGTCGACAGTCCACCCGCGAGGTCGACAGTCCACCCCCCGTGGTCGACAGTCCACCCCCCGTGGTCGACAGTCCACCCCCCGTGGTCGACAGTCTGGTCCCTGTGGTCGACAGTCCACCCCCCTTGGTCGACAGTCCACCCGCGAGGTCGACAGTTCACCCCCGTGGTCGACAGTCCACCCCCCGTGGTCGACAGTCCACCCCCCGTGGTCGGCAGTCTACACCCCGTGGTCGACAGTCCACCCCCGTGGTCGACAATTCATTCCCTGTGGTCGACAGTCCACTCCCCGTGGTCGACAGTCCACCCTCGGGGTCGACAGTCCAACCCCGGTGGTTTCTCCCCCTACTCTCCCCCTACTCTACCGTCTAGGCGGCCCCAAAATACCCATCTTAAAGGTCTGGTCAGCCAAGCGGCAACCAGAAAGGTCAACTCTTAACGTTATTTATGGTCAAGTGAGACTGGAAGCAGATACTGCCATTGTCTGTCCAGTCCCAGCTCTGCGGGCTCCGCGGCCGGAGATTGTGGCCGAGGAATCGAACCAGGCAACGCAATATGCCGGTATCCTCTAACCGCAAAAGAACCCACCAAAACGGCCCACCAACGGTCCCCAAACCCCACCTCATAAACCCGCCTCGCACCCGGCCAACCCCCCCCCCTCCTCCCCCACTCCCGCCGCCATCACTCACAGCCCTCTCGGCCTCTGAGGGCCGCCAAACCCCATTATAACACTCGGTATATGCCACCCCGGCCGACACCCCCCAAACAACTTCCACAATGTATTCATTGACCTTTTCCAAATCTTCCTTCCTAAAACACGGACGCCGACCATTTACTGTGGCCCCTCTGCGGCTCGTGACTCAACCCGACACCGCTCCTCCATCGCGGCTACCCCCCACCCTCCACCCCAACCCTACACCCTACCCGTATACCCCCCCCCCGCCAACGCCCCCCTCCTTGCTGCTATGATTTCGCTCCAGACAGACCTCTGTCTTGATAAGGGAATGTTGGTAAAGGTCAAAGAACCACTGCGAAAGGTCAGACGATCCAGCCTTGCCAGGGAACCCATTAACCCTCCCTGATTGATTTTGATTTAAAGCCGTCCGCCCAGCTCGCTCTCCTTCTGAGATCACTCTCTCCCCTCGCCTTGTCCCGCTCGGCATTCCTGTGTCGTGTCTGCCAAAACGAGGCCCCAGGCTCCCAGAACGAGGCAGTTAGTATGGGCCATTGAGCCTATTTTCCAAAAGGGCAAGGAAATAAAGTCTCCGCCCGATACCATGGGCTGCCAACTGAGCAAACCTGGGAGAAACACAGCTAGGGGACCTCCCCTTCTCTCTCCCACTGTCTCTCCCACTTCACGTCACTTCCTCTCTCACACTGCCAAATACTCAACAAGACCAGAGTCAGTGACATCAAGATCACTTCCTCTCTCACACTGCCATGTACTCAACAAGACCAGAGTCAGTGACATCAATATCACCTAATCTCTCACACTGCCCTGTACTCAACAAGACCAGAGTCAGTGACATCAATATCACCTAATCTCTCACACTGCCCTGTACTCAACAAGACCAGAGTCAGTGACATCAATATCACCTAATCTCTCACACTGCCCTGTACTCAACAAGACCAGAGTCAGTGACATCAATATCACCTAATCTCTCACACTGCCCTGTACTCAACAAGACCAGAGTCAGTGACATCAATATCACTTAATCTCTCCCACTGCCCTGTACTCAACAAGACCAGAGCCAGTGACATCAATATCACCTAATCTCTCACACTGCCCTGTACTCAACAAGACCAGAGTCAGTGACATCAATATCACCTAATCTCTCACACTGCCCTGTACTCAACAAGACCAGAGTCAGTGACATCAATATCACCTAATCTCTCACACTGCCCTGTACTCAACAAGACCAGAGTCAGTGACATCAATATCACCTAATCTCTCACACTGCCCTGTACTCAACAAGACCAGAGTCAGTGACATCAATATCACCTAATCTCTCACACTGCCCTGTACTCAACAAGACCAGAGTCAGTGACATCAATATCACCTAATCTCTCCCACTGCCCTGTACTCAACAAGACCAGAGTCAGTGACATCAATATCACCTAATCTCTCACACTGCCATGTACTCAACAAGACCAGAGTCAGTGACATCAATATCACCTAATCTCTCACACTGCCCTGTACTCAACAAGACCAGAGTCAGTGACATCAATATCACCTAATCTCTCACACTGCCCTGTACTCAACAAGACCAGAGTCAGTGACATCAATATCACCTAATCTCTCACACTGCCCTGTACTCAACAAGACCAGAGTCAGTGACATCAATATCACCTAATCTCTCCCACTGCCCTGTACTCAACAAGACCAGAGTCAGTGACATCAATATCACCTAATCTCTCCCACTGCCCTGTACTCAACAAGACCAGAGTCAGTGACATCAATATCACCTAATCTCTCACACTGCCCTGTACTCAACAAGACCAGAGTCAGTGACATCAATATCACCTAATCTCTCCCACTGCCCTGTACTCAACAAGACCAGAGTCAGTGACATCAATATCACCTAATCTCTCACACTGCCATGTACTCAACAAGACCAGAGTCAGTGACATCAATATCACCTAATCTCTCACACTGCCCTGTACTCAACAAGACCAGAGTCAGTGACATCAATATCACCTAATCTCTCACACTGCCCTGTACTCAACAAGACCAGAGTCAGTGACATCAATATCACCTAATCTCTCACACTGCCCTGTACTCAACAAGACCAGAGTCAGTGACATCAATATCACCTAATCTCTCCCACTGCCCTGTACTCAACAAGACCAGAGTCAGTGACATCAATATCACCTAATCTCTCACACTGCCCTGTACTCAACAAGACCAGAGTCAGTGACATCAATATCACTTAATCTCTCACACTGCCCTGAACTCAACAAGACCAGAGTCAGTGACATCAATATCACCTAATCTCTCACACTGCCATGTACTCAACAAGACCAGAGTCAGTGACATCAATATCACCTAATCTCTCCCACTGCCCTGAACTCAACAAGACCAGAGTCAGTGACATCAATATCACCTAATCTCTCACACTGCCATGTACTCAACAAGACCAGAGTCAGTGACATCAATATCACTTCCTCTCTCACACTGCCATGTACTCAACAAGACCAGAGTCAGTGACATCAATATCACCTAATCTCTCACACTGCCATGTACTCAACAAGACCAGAGTCAGTGACATCAATATCACCTAATCTCTCACACTGCCATGTACTCAACAAGACCAGAGTCAGTGACATCAATATCACCTAATCTCTCACACTGCCATGTACTCAACAAGACCGGAGTCAGTGACATCAATATCACCTAATCTCTCACACTGCCATGTACTCAACAAGACCAGAGTCAGTGACATCAATATCACCTAATCTCTCCCACTGCCCTGTACTCAACAAGACCAGAGCCAGTGACATCAATATCACCTAATCTCTCACACTGCCATGTACTCAACAAGACCAGAGTCAGTGACATCAATATCACCTAATCTCTCCCACTGCCATGTACTCAACAAGACCAGAGTCAGTGACATCAATATCACCTAATCTCTCACACTGCCATGTACTCAACAAGACCAGAGTCAGTGACATCAATATCACTTCCTCTCTCACACTGCCCTGAACTCAACAAGACCAGAGTCAGTGACATCAATATCACCTAATCTCTCACACTGCCATGTACTCAACAAGACCAGAGTCAGTGACATCAATATCACCTAATCTCTCACACTGCCATGTACTCAACAAGACCAGAGTCAGTGACATCAATATCACCTAATCTCTCACACTGCCCTGAACTCAACAAGACCAGAGTCAGTGACATCAATATCACTTCCTCTCTCACACTGCCATGTACTCAACAAGACCAGAGTCAGTGACATCAATATCACTTCCTCTCTCACACTGCCCTGAACTCAACAAGACCAGAGTCAGTGACATCAATATCACCTAATCTCTCACACTGCCATGTACTCAACAAGACCAGAGTCAGTGACATCAATATCACCTAATCTCTCACACTGCCATGTACTCAACAAGACCAGAGTCAGTGACATCAATATCACTTCCTCTCTCACACTGCCATGTACTCAACAAGACCAGAGTCAGTGACATCAATATCACCTAATCTCTCACACTGCCATGTACTCAACAAGACCAGAGTCAGTGACATCAATATCACCTAATCTCTCACACTGCCCTGTACTCAACAAGACCAGAGTCAGTGACATCAATATCACCTAATCTCTCACACTGCCCTGTACTCAACAAGACCAGAGTCAGTGACATCAATATCACCTAATCTCTCACACTGCCCTGTACTCAACAAGACCAGAGTCAGTGACATCAATATCACTTCCTCTCTCACACTGCTCTGTACTCAACAAGACCAGAGCCAGTGACATCAATATCACTTAATCTCTCCCACTGCCATGTACTCAACAAGACCAGAGTCAGTGACATCAATATCACCTAATCTCTCACACTGCCCTGTACTCAACAAGACCAGAGTCAGTGACATCAATATCACCTAATCTCTCACACTGCCCTGTACTCAACAAGACCAGAGTCAGTGACATCAATATCACTTCCTCTCTCACACTGCCCTGTACTCAACAAGACCAGAGTCAGTGACATCAATATCACCTAATCTCGCACACTGCCATGTACTCAACAAGACCAGAGTCAGTGACATCAATATCACTTCCTCTCTCACACTGCCCTGTACTCAACAAGACCAGAGTCAGTGACATCAATATCACCTAATCTCTCACACTGCCATGTACTCAACAAGACCAGAGTCAGTGACATCAATATCACTTCCTCTCTCACACTGCCCTGTACTCAACAAGACCAGAGTCAGTGACATCAATATCACCTAATCTCTCACACTGCCCTGTACTCAACAAGACCAGAGTCAGTGACATCAATATCACCTAATCTCTCACACTGCCATGTACTCAACAAGACCAGAGTCAGTGACATCAATATCACCTAATCTCTCACACTGCCATGTACTCAACAAGACCAGAGTCAGTGACATCAATATCACCTAATCTCTCACACTGCCCTGTACTCAACAAGACCAGAGTCAGTGACATCAATATCACTTAATCTCTCACACTGCCCTGTACTCAACAAGACCAGAGTCAGTGACATCAATATCACCTAATCTCTCACACTGCCCTGTACTCAACAAGACCAGAGTCAGTGACATTAATATCACTTCCTCTCTCCCACTGCCATGTACTCAACAAGGCCAGAGTCAGTGACATCAATATCACTTCCTCTCTCACACTGCCATGTACTCAACAAGACCAGAGTCAGTGACATCAATATCACCTAATCTCTCACACTGCCATGTACTCAACAAGACCAGAGTCAGTGACATCAATATCACTTCCTCTCTCACACTGCCCTGAACTCAACAAGACCAGAGTCAGTGACATCAATATCACCTAATCTCTCACACTGCCATGTACTCAACAAGACCAGAGTCAGTGACATCAATATCACCTAATCTCTCACACTGCCATGTACTCAACAAGACCAGAGTCAGTGACATCAATATCACTTCCTCTCTCACACTGCCCTGTACTCAACAAGACCAGAGTCAGTGACATCAATATCACCTAATCTCTCACACTGCCATGTACTCAACAAGACCAGAGTCAGTGACATCAATATCACTTCCTCTCTCACACTGCCCTGAACTCAACAAGACCAGAGTCAGTGACATCAATATCACCTAATCTCTCACACTGCCATGTACTCAACAAGACCAGAGTCAGTGACATCAATATCACCTAATCTCTCACACTGCCCTGTACTCAACAAGACCAGAGTCAGTGACATCAATATCACTTCCTCTCTCACACTGCCCTGTACTCAACAAGACCAGAGTCAGTGACATCAATATCACCTAATCTCTCACACTGCCCTGTACTCAACAAGACCAGAGTCAGTGACATCAATATCACTTCCTCTCTCACACTGCCATGTACTCAACAAGACCAGAGTCAGTGACATCAATATCACCTAATCTCTCACACTGCCCTGTACTCAACAAGACCAGAGTCAGTGACATCAATATCACCTAATCTCTCACACTGCCCTGTACTCAACAAGACCAGAGTCAGTGACATCAATATCACCTAATCTCTCACACTGCCATGTACTCAACAAGACCAGAGTCAGTGACATCAATATCACCTAATCTCTCACACTGCCATGTACTCAACAAGACCAGAGTCAGTGACATCAATATCACCTAATCTCTCACACTGCCCTGTACTCAACAAGACCAGAGTCAGTGACATCAATATCACCTAATCTCTCACACTGCCATGTACTCAACAAGACCAGAGTCAGTGACATCAATATCACCTAATCTCTCACACTGCCCTGTACTCAACAAGACCAGAGTCAGTGACATCAATATCACTTCCTCTCTCACACTGCCCTGTACTCAACAAGACCAGAGTCAGTGACATCAATATCACCTAATCTCTCACACTGCCCTGTACTCAACAAGACCAGAGTCAGTGACATCAATATCACTTCCTCTCTCACACTGCCATGTACTCAACAAGACCAGAGTCAGTGACATCAATATCACCTAATCTCTCACACTGCCATGTACTCAACAAGACCAGAGTCAGTGACACCAATATCACCTAATCTCTCACACTGCCCTGTACTCAACAAGACCAGAGTCAGTGACATCAATATCACCTAATCTCTCACACTGCCCTGTACTCAACAAGACCAGAGTCAGTGACATCAAGATCACTTCCTCTCTCACACTGCCCTGTACTCAACAAGACCAGAGTCAGTGACATCAATATCACCTAATCTCTCACACTGCCCTGTACTCAACAAGACCAGAGTCAGTGACATCAATATCACTTCCTCTCTCACACTGCCCTGTACTCAACAAGACCAGAGTCAGTGACATCAATATCACCTAATCTCTCACACTGCCCTGTACTCAACAAGACCAGAGTCAGTGACATCAATATCACCTAATCTCTCACACTGCCCTGTACTCAACAAGACTAGAGTCAGTGACATCAATATCACCTAATCTCTCACACTGCCTTGTACTCAACAAGACCAGAGTCAGTGACATCAATATCACCTAATCTCTCACACTGCCCTGAACTCAACAAGACCAGAGTCAGTGACATCAATATCACCTAATCTCTCACACTGCCCTGAACTCAACAAGACCAGAGTCAGTGACATCAATATCACCTAATCTCTCACACTGCCCTGTACTCAACAAGACCAGAGCCAGTGACATCAATATCACTTCCTCTCTCACACTGCCCTGTACTCAACAAGACCAGAGTCAGTGACATCAATATCACCTAATCTCTCACACTGCCCTGAACTCAACAAGACCAGAGCCAGTGACATCAATATCACTTCCTCTCTCACACTGCTCTGTACTCAACAAGACCAGAGTCAGTGACATCAATATCACCTAATCTCTCACACTGCCCTGAACTCAACAAGACCAGAGTCAGTGACATCAATATCACCTAATCTCTCACACTGCCCTGAACTCAACAAGACCAGAGTCAGTGACATCAATATCACCTAATCTCTCACACTGCCCTGTACTCAACAAGACCAGAGTCAGTGACATCAATATCACTTAATCTCTCCCACTGCCATGTACTCAACAAGACCAGAGTCAGTGACATCAATATCACTTAATCTCTCACACTGCCCTGTACTCAACAAGACCAGAGTCAGTGACATCAATATCACTTAATCTCTCCCACTGCCCTGTACTCAACAAGACCAGAGTCAGTGACATCAATATCACTTAATCTCTCCCACTGCCATGTACTCAACAAGACCAGAGTCAGTGACATCAATATCACCTAATCTCTCACACTGCCCTGTACTCAACAAGACCAGAGTCAGTGACATCAATATCACCTAATCTCTCACACTGCCCTGTACTCAACAAGACCAGAGTCAGTGACATCAATATCACTTCCTCTCTCACACTGCCATGTACTCAACAAGACCAGAGTCAGTGACATCAATATCACTTAATCTCTCCCACTGCCATGTACTCAACAAGACCAGAGTCAGTGACATCAAGATCACTTCCTCTCTCACACTGCCCTGTACTCAACAAGACCAGAGTCAGTGACATCAATATCACTTAATCTCTCCCACAGCCCTGTACTCAACAAGACCAGAGTCAGTGACATCAATATCACCTAATCTCTCACACTGCCCTGTACTCAACAAGACCAGAGCCAGTGACATCAATATCACCTAATCTCTCACACTGCCCTGAACTCAACAAGACCAGAGTCAGTGACATCAATATCACCTAATCTCTCACACTGCCCTGTACTCAACAAGACCAGAGTCAGTGACATCAATATCACCTAATCTCTCACACTGCCCTGTACTCAACAAGACCAGAGTCAGTGACATCAATATCACCTAATCTCTCACACTGCCCTGTACTCAACAAGACCAGAGTCAGTGACATCAATATCACTTAATCTCTCCCACTGCCATGTACTCAACAAGACCAGAGTCAGTGACATCAATATCACTTAATCTCTCCCACTGCCCTGTACTCAACAAGACCAGAGTCAGTGACATCAAGATCACTTCCTCTCTCACACTGCCCTGTACTCAACAAGACCAGAGCCAGTGACATCAATATCACTTCCTCCCTCACACTGCCCTGTACTCAACAAGACCAGAGTCAGTGACATCAATATCACCTAATCTCTCCCACTGCCCTGTACTCAACAAGACCAGAGTCAGTGACATCAATATCACTTCCTCTCTCCCACTGCCCTGTACTCAACAAGACCAGAGTCAGTGACATCAAGATCACTTCCTCTCTCACACTGCCCTGTACTCAACAAGACCAGAGCCAGTGACATCAATATCACCTCCTCCCTCACACTGCCCTGTACTCAACAAGACCAGAGTCAGTGACATCAATATCACCTAATCTCTCCCACTGCCCTGTACTCAACAAGACCAGAGTCAGTGACATCAATATCACTTCCTCCCTCACACTGCCCTGTACTCAACAAGACCAGAGTCAGTGACATCAATATCACCTAATCTCTCACACTGCCATGTACTCAACAAGACCAGAGTCAGTGACATCAATATCACCTAATCTCTCACACTGCCCTGAACTCAACAAGACCAGAGTCAGTGACATCAATATCACCTAATCTCTCACACTGCCATGTACTCAACAAGACCAGAGTCAGTGACATCAATATCACCTAATCTCTCACACTGCCCTGAACTCAACAAGACCAGAGTCAGTGACATCAATATCACCTAATCTCTCACACTGCCCTGTACTCAACAAGACCAGAGTCAGTGACATCAATATCACCTAATCTCTCACACTGCCCTGTACTCAACAAGACCAGAGTCAGTGACATCAATATCACTTAATCTCTCACACTGCCCTGTACTCAACAAGACCAGAGTCAGTGACATCAATATCACCTAATCTCTCACACTGCCCTGTACTCAACAAGACCAGAGTCAGTGACATCAATATCACCTAATCTCTCACACTGCCCTGAACTCAACAAGACCAGAGTCAGTGACATCAATATCACCTAATCTCTCACACTGCCCTGTACTCAACAAGACCAGAGCCAGTGACATCAATATCACCTAATCTCTCACACTGCCCTGTACTCAACAAGACCAGAGTCAGTGACATCAATATCACCTAATCTCTCACACTGCCCTGTACTCAACAAGACCAGAGTCAGTGACATCAATATCACTTCCTCTCTCACACTGCCCTGTACTCAACAAGACCAGAGTCAGTGACATCAATATCACCTAATCTCTCACACTGCCATGTACTCAACAAGACCAGAGTCAGTGACATCAATATCACCTAATCTCTCACACTGCCCTGTACTCAACAAGACCAGAGTCAGTGACATCAATATCACTTCCTCTCTCACACTGCCATGTACTCAACAAGACCAGAGTCAGTGACATCAATATCACCTAATCTCTCACACTGCCCTGTACTCAACAAGACCAGAGTCAGTGACATCAATATCACTTCCTCTCTCACACTGCCCTGTACTCAACAAGACCAGAGTCAGTGACATCAATATCACCTAATCTCTCACACTGCCCTGTACTCAACAAGACCAGAGTCAGTGACATCAATATCACTTCCTCTCTCACACTGCCCTGTACTCAACAAGACCAGAGTCAGTGACATCAATATCACCTAATCTCTCACACTGCCATGTACTCAACAAGACCAGAGTCAGTGACATCAATATCACCTAATCTCTCACACTGCCCTGTACTCAACAAGACCAGAGCCAGTGACATCAATATCACTTCCTCTCTCACACTGCCCTGTACTCAACAAGACCAGAGTCAGTGACATCAATATCACTTCCTCTCTCACACTGCCCTGTACTCAACAAGACCAGAGTCAGTGACATCAATATCACCTAATCTCTCACACTGCCCTGAACTCAACAAGACCAGAGTCAGTGACATCAATATCACTTAATCTCTCACACTGCCCTGTACTCAACAAGACCAGAGTCAGTGACATCAATATCACCTAATCTCTCACACTGCCCTGTACTCAACAAGACCAGAGTCAGTGACATCAATATCACTTCCTCTCTCACACTGCCCTGAACTCAACAAGACCAGAGTCAGTGACATCAATATCACCTAATCTCTCACACTGCCCTGTACTCAACAAGACCAGAGTCAGTGACATCAATATCACCTAATCTCTCACACTGCCCTGTACTCAACAAGACCAGAGTCAGTGACATCAATATCACCTAATCTCTCACACTGCCCTGTACTCAACAAGACCAGAGTCAGTGACATCAATATCACCTAATCTCTCACACTGCCCTGTACTCAACAAGACCAGAGTCAGTGACATCAATATCACTTCCTCTCTCACACTGCCCTGTACTCAACAAGACCAGAGTCAGTGACATCAATATCACCTAATCTCTCACACTGCCCTGTACTCAACAAGACCAGAGTCAGTGACATCAATATCACCTAATCTCTCACACTGCCCTGTACTCAACAAGACCAGAGTCAGTGACATCAATATCACCTAATCTCTCACACTGCCCTGTACTCAACAAGACCAGAGCCAGTGACATCAATATCACTTCCTCTCTCACACTGCCCTGTACTCAACAAGACCAGAGTCAGTGACATCAATGTCACCTAATCTCTCACACTGCCCTGAACTCAACAAGACCAGAGTCAGTGACATCAATATCACTTCCTCTCTCACACTGCCCTGTACTCAACAAGACCAGAGTCAGTGACATCAATATCACCTAATCTCTCACACTGCCCTGTACTCAACAAGACCAGAGTCAGTGACATCAATATCACCTAATCTCTCACACTGCCCTGTACTCAACAAGACCAGAGTCAGTGACATCAATATCACCTAATCTCTCACACTGCCCTGTACTCAACAAGACCAGAGTCAGTGACGTCAATATCACCTAATCTCTCACACTGCCCTGTACTCAACAAGACCAGAGCCAGTGACATCAATATCACTTCCTCTCTCACACTGCCCTGTACTCAACAAGACCAGAGTCAGTGACATCAATATCACCTAATCTCTCACACTGCCCTGTACTCAACAAGACCAGAGTCAGTGACATCAATATCACCTAATCTCTCACACTGCCCTGTACTCAACAAGACCAGAGTCAGTGACATCAATATCACCTAATCTCTCCCACTGCCCTGTACTCAACAAGACCAGAGTCAGTGACATCAATATCACTTAATCTCTCCCACTGCCATGTACTCAACAAGACCAGAGTCAGTGACATCAATATCACCTAATCTCTCACACTGCCCTGTACTCAACAAGACCAGAGTCAGTGACATCAATATCACCTAATCTCTCACACTGCCCTGTACTCAACAAGACCAGAGTCAGTGACATCAATATCACTTCCTCTCTCACACTGCCATGTACTCAACAAGACCAGAGTCAGTGACATCAATATCACTTAATCTCTCCCACTGCCATGTACTCAACAAGACCAGAGTCAGTGACATCAAGATCACTTCCTCTCTCACACTGCCCTGTACTCAACAAGACCAGAGTCAGTGACATCAATATCACTTAATCTCTCCCACTGCCATGTACTCAACAAGACCAGAGTCAGTGACATCAATATCACCTAATCTCTCACACTGCCATGTACTCAACAAGACCAGAGTCAGTGACATCAATATCACCTAATCTCTCACACTGCCCTGTACTCAACAAGACCAGAGTCAGTGACATCAATATCACCTAATCTCTCACACTGCCCTGTACTCAACAAGACCAGAGTCAGTGACATCAATATCACCTAATCTCTCACACTGCCATGTACTCAACAAGACCAGAGTCAGTGACATCAATATCACTTCCTCTCTCACACTGCCCTGTACTCAACAAGACCAGAGTCAGTGACATCAATATCACCTAATCTCTCACACTGCCCTGTACTCAACAAGACCAGAGCCAGTGACATCAATATCACTTCCTCTCTCACACTGCCCTGTACTCAACAAGACCAGAGTCAGTGACATCAATATCACCTAATCTCTCACACTGCCCTGTACTCAACAAGACCAGAGTCAGTGACATCAATATCACCTAATCTCTCACACTGCCCTGTACTCAACAAGACCAGAGTCAGTGACATCAATATCACCTAATCTCTCACACTGCCCTGTACTCAACAAGACCAGAGTCAGTGACATCAATATCACTTCCTCTCTCACACTGCCCTGTACTCAACAAGACCAGAGTCAGTGACATCAATATCACTTAATCTCTCCCACTGCCATGTACTCAACAAGACCAGAGCCAGTGACATCAATATCACTTCCTCTCTCACACTGCCCTGTACTCAACAAGACCAGAGTCAGTGACATCAATATCACCTAATCTCTCACACTGCCCTGTACTCAACAAGACCAGAGTCAGTGACATCAATATCACCTAATCTCTCACACTGCCCTGTACTCAACAAGACCAGAGTCAGTGACATCAATATCACCTAATCTCTCCCACTGCCCTGTACTCAACAAGACCAGAGTCAGTGACATCAATATCACCTAATCTCTCACACTGCCATGTACTCAACAAGACCAGAGTCAGTGACATCAATATCACCTAATCTCTCACACTGCCCTGTACTCAACAAGACCAGAGTCAGTGACATCAATATCACCTAATCTCTCACACTGCCCTGTACTCAACAAGACCAGAGTCAGTGACATCAATATCACTTCCTCTCTCACACTGCCATGTACTCAACAAGACCAGAGTCAGTGACATCAATATCACCTAATCTCTCACACTGCCCTGTACTCAACAAGACCAGAGTCAGTGACATCAATATCACTTCCTCTCTCACACTGCCCTGTACTCAACAAGACCAGAGTCAGTGACATCAATATCACCTAATCTCTCACACTGCCCTGTACTCAACAAGACCAGAGTCAGTGACATCAATATCACTTCCTCTCTCACACTGCCCTGTACTCAACAAGACCAGAGTCAGTGACATCAATATCACCTAATCTCTCACACTGCCCTGAACTCAACAAGACCAGAGTCAGTGACATCAATATCACCTAATCTCTCACACTGCCCTGTACTCAACAAGACCAGAGTCAGTGACATCAATATCACTTCCTCTCTCACACTGCCCTGTACTCAACAAGACCAGAGCCAGTGACATCAATATCACTTCCTCTCTCACACTGCCATGTACTCAACAAGACCAGAGTCAGTGACATCAATATCACCTAATCTCTCACACTGCCCTGAACTCAACAAGACCAGAGTCAGTGACATCAATATCACTTAATCTCTCACACTGCCCTGTACTCAACAAGACCAGAGTCAGTGACATCAATATCACTTCCTCTCTCACACTGCCCAGTACTCAACAAGACCAGAGCTAGTGACATCAATATCACTTCCTCTCTCACACTGCCATGTACTCAACAAGACCAGAGTCAGTGACATCAATATCACCTAATCTCTCACACTGCCCTGTACTCAACAAGACCAGAGTCAGTGACATCAATATCACCTAATCTCTCACACTGCCCTGTACTCAACAAGACCAGAGTCAGTGACATCAATATCACCTAATCTCTCACACTGCCCTGTACTCAACAAGACCAGAGTCAGTGACATCAATATCACTTCCTCTCTCACACTGCCCTGTACTCAACAAGACCAGAGTCAGTGACATCAATATCACCTAATCTCTCACACTGCCCTGTACTCAACAAGACCAGAGCCAGTGACATCAATATCACTTCCTCTCTCACACTGCCATGTACTCAACAAGACCAGAGTCAGTGACATCAATATCACCTAATCTCTCACACTGCCCTGAACTCAACAAGACCAGAGTCAGTGACATCAATATCACTTAATCTCTCACACTGCCCTGTACTCAACAAGACCAGAGTCAGTGACATCAATATCACCTAATCTCTCCCACTGCCCTGTACTCAACAAGACCAGAGTCAGTGACATCAATATCACCTAATCTCTCACACTGCCCTGTACTCAACAAGACCAGAGTCAGTGACATCAATATCACCTAATCTCTCACACTGCCCTGTACTCAACAAGACCAGAGTCAGTGACATCAATATCACCTAATCTCTCCCACTGCCCTGTACTCAACAAGACCAGAGTCAGTGACATCAATATCACCTAATCTCTCACACTGCCATGTACTCAACAAGACCAGAGTCAGTGACATCAATATCACCTAATCTCTCGCACTGCCATGTACTCAACAAGACCAGAGTCAGTGACATCAATATCACCTAATCTCTCACACTGCCCTGTACTCAACAAGACCAGAGTCAGTGACATCAATATCACTTAATCTCTCCCACTGCCATGTACTCAACAAGACCAGAGTCAGTGACATCAATATCACTTCCTCTCTCACACTGCCATGTACTCAACAAGACCAGAGTCAGTGACATCAATATCACTTAATCTCTCCCACTGCCCTGTACTCAACAAGACCAGAGTCAGTGACATCAATATCACTTCCTCTCTCACACTGCCCTGTACTCAACAAGACCAGAGTCAGTGACATCAATATCACCTAATCTCTCACACTGCCCTGTACTCAACAAGACCAGAGTCAGTGACATCAATATCACCTAATCTCTCACACTGCCCTGTACTCAACAAGACCAGAGTCAGTGACATCAATATCACCTAATCTCTCACACTGCCCTGTACTCAACAAGACCAGAGTCAGTGACATCAATATCACTTCCTCTCTCACACTGCCCTGTACTCAACAAGACCAGAGTCAGTGACATCAATATCACCTAATCTCTCCCACTGCCCTGTACTCAACAAGACCAGAGTCAGTGACATCAATATCACCTAATCTCTCACACTGCCCTGTACTCAACAAGACCAGAGTCAGTGACATCAATATCACCTAATCTCTCACACTGCCCTGAACTCAACAAGACCAGAGTCAGTGACATCAATATCACCTAATCTCTCACACTGCCCTGAACTCAACAAGACCAGAGTCAGTGACATCAATATCACCTAATCTCTCACACTGCCCTGTACTCAACAAGACCAGAGTCAGTGACATCAATATCACCTAATCTCTCACACTGCCCTGTACTCAACAAGACCAGAGTCAGTGACATCAATATCACCTAATCTCTCACACTGCCCTGTACTCAACAAGACCAGAGTCAGTGACATCAATATCACCTAATCTCTCACACTGCCCTGAACTCAACAAGACCAGAGTCAGTGACATCAATATCACCTAATCTCTCACACTGCCCTGTACTCAACAAGACCAGAGTCAGTGACATCAATATCACCTAATCTCTCACACTGCCCTGTACTCAACAAGACCAGAGTCAGTGACATCAATATCACTTCCTCTCTCACACTGCCATGTACTCAACAAGACCAGAGTCAGTGACATCAATATCACCTAATCTCTCACACTGCCCTGAACTCAACAAGACCAGAGTCAGTGACATCAATATCACCTAATCTCTCACACTGCCCTGTACTCAACAAGACCAGAGTCAGTGACATCAATATCACCTAATCTCTCACACTGCCCTGTACTCAACAAGACCAGAGTCAGTGACATCAATATCACTTCCTCTCTCACACTGCCCTGTACTCAACAAGACCAGAGTCAGTGACATCAATATCACCTAATCTCTCACACTGCCCTGTACTCAACAAGACCAGAGTCAGTGACATCAATATCACTTCCTCTCTCACACTGCCCTGTACTCAACAAGACCAGAGCCAGTGACATCAATATCACTTCCTGTCTCACACTGCCCTGTACTCAACAAGACCAGAGCCAGTGACATCAATATCACTTCCTCTCTCACACTGCCATGTACTCAACAAGACCAGAGTCAGTGACATCAATATCACTTCCTCTCTCACACTGCCATGTACTCAACAAGACCAGAGTCAGTGACATCAATATCACTTCCTCTCTCACACTGCCCTGTACTCAACAAGACCAGAGCCAGTGACATCAATATCACTTCCTCTCTCACACTGCCATGTACTCAACAAGACCAGAGTCAGTGACATCAATATCACCTAATCTCTCACACTGCCCTGTACTCAACAAGACCAGAGTCAGTGACATCAATATCACTTAATCTCTCACACTGCCCTGTACTCAACAAGACCAGAGTCAGTGACATCAATATCACTTAATCTCTCACACTGCCCTGTACTCAACAAGACCAGAGTCAGTGACATCAATATCACCTAATCTCTCACACTGCCCTGAACTCAACAAGACCAGAGTCAGTGACATCAATATCACTTAATCTCTCACACTGCCCTGTACTCAACAAGACCAGAGTCAGTGACATCAATATCACCTAATCTCTCACACTGCCCTGTACTCAACAAGACCAGAGTCAGTGACATCAATATCACCTAATCTCTCACACTGCCCTGTACTCAACAAGACCAGAGTCAGTGACATCAATATCACCTAATCTCTCACACTGCCCTGTACTCAACAAGACCAGAGTCAGTGACATCAATATCACCTAATCTCTCACACTGCCCTGTACTCAACAAGACCAGAGTCAGTGACATCAATATCACTTAATCTCTCACACTGCCCTGAACTCAACAAGACCAGAGTCAGTGACATCAATATCACCTAATCTCTCACACTGCCCTGTACTCAACAAGACCAGAGTCAGTGACATCAATATCACCTAATCTCTCCCACTGCCCTGTACTCAACAAGACCAGAGTCAGTGACATCAATATCACCTAATCTCTCACACTGCCCTGTACTCAACAAGACCAGAGTCAGTGACATCAATATCACCTAATCTCTCACACTGCCCTGTACTCAACAAGACCAGAGTCAGTGACATCAATATCACCTAATCTCTCACACTGCCCTGAACTCAACAAGACCAGAGTCAGTGACATCAATATCACCTAATCTCTCACACTGCCATGTACTCAACAAGACCAGAGTCAGTGACATCAATATCACCTAATCTCTCACACTGCCCTGAACTCAACAAGACCAGAGTCAGTGACATCAATATCACCTAATCTCTCACACTGCCCTGTACTCAACAAGACCAGAGTCAGTGACGTCAATATCACTTCCTCTCTCACACTGCCCTGTACTCAACAAGACCAGAGTCAGTGACATCAATATCACCTAATCTCTCACACTGCCCTGTACTCAACAAGACCAGAGTCAGTGACATCAATATCACCTAATCTCTCACACTGCCCTGTACTCAACAAGACCAGAGTCAGTGACATCAATATCACCTAATCTCTCACACTGCCCTGTACTCAACAAGACCAGAGTCAGTGACATCAATATCACCTAATCTCTCACACTGCCCTGTACTCAACAAGACCAGAGTCAGTGACATCAATATCACTTCCTCTCTCACACTGCCCTGTACTCAACAAGACCAGAGTCAGTGACATCAATATCACCTAATCTCTCACACTGCCCTGAACTCAACAAGACCAGAGTCAGTGACATCAATATCACCTAATCTCTCACACTGCCCTGTACTCAACAAGACCAGAGTCAGTGACATCAATATCACCTAATCTCTCACACTGCCATGTACTCAACAAGACCAGAGTCAGTGACATCAATATCACTTAATCTCTCCCACTGCCCTGTACTCAACAAGACCAGAGTCAGTGACATCAATATCACTTCCTCTCTCACACTGCCATGTACTCAACAAGACCAGAGTCAGTGACATCAATATCACATAATCTCTCACACTGCCATGTACTCAACAAGACCAGAGTCAGTGACATCAATATCACCTAATCTCTCACACTGCCCTGAACTCAACAAGACCAGAGCCAGTGACATCAATATCACCTAATCTCTCACACTGCCCTGTACTCAACAAGACCAGAGTCAGTGACATCAATATCACCTAATCTCTCACACTGCCATGTACTCAACAAGACCAGAGTCAGTGACATCAATATCACCTAATCTCTCACACTGCCCTGTACTCAACAAGACCAGAGTCAGTGACATCAATATCACCTAATCTCTCACACTGCCCTGTACTCAACAAGACCAGAGTCAGTGACATCAATATCACTTCCTCTCTCACACTGCCCTGTACTCAACAAGACCAGAGTCAGTGACATCAATATCACTTCCTCTCTCACACTGCCCTGTACTCAACAAGACCAGAGTCAGTGACATCAATATCACCTAATCTCTCACACTGCCCTGTACTCAACAAGACCAGAGCCAGTGACATCAATATCACCTAATCTTTCACACTGCCCTGAACTCAACAAGACCAGAGTCAGTGACATCAATATCAATATCATTCTGCCCATTCAAGCAGAATGATAACCTCTTGTTAAAGTAAAGCTAAAGTACTTTTCGTGTTAAAAAAAAGTGGCTCTGAATTTTGTTCAGAAGGAGATCTAGCTTTGCCTCTTACCGAAACAAGAATCCCTCAATTATATTTTTCTTGAAGAAGTCACGCACAGGGTATTAGCTGAAAACATGTTGCAAAATTCAAGCCTACACCCCGCCTCCCCCCCTAAATAAATCTGACCTCCCCATGGCCAAAACAATATTGAACCCGCGTCGCCCCAGCATGGATTCCAGGCGGTGCGCTCATTCCCATGGTACTGGACGGCTGGACTGATGATATTATTCGAGCACTAAGCATGGATATCCTATATCTGGACATCGCCAACCTTTCAACTCTCTCCCCCACCAACGGCTCTCAACGCTATAGTATCACTAACAGCATGCTGACGTCGACTGGGGACTTCCTTAATGGTAGACTACCAGGGGAGGCTGGTGCATGGCTTCAGTTCGTACATAGTCAGCGAAACCCAATGTAATATAACTAAAACATTAACACCGATTTAAACTGAGAAAACCGTTCAGCGCCGCTCCATCAACACTTAATCAACACTTCTCAAATACTATAAGAAAAACCTGGAAGCTTCTACAGGCCAATATTGTAATGACGCCGTCGAGGAATGGCTTCAAAGACCGATTAGACATTTTGGAGAGACTAATTATACAAGCAGACGTGTTCCTTCCACTCATCACGTAATCAGCCGAGGCGAACAGAACAGGTTTTAGCCTAACTGTAAGACTGGATGAGATATGTAGATATGTATGTAATATTGAAGGACCGCACCGCCCAGCTAATGTAGCAATCAGTGAATTTACAGCAGCGATCAGCACATTCGCACCAGTAAGCGCCTCATTCACCACATTTACAGCAGAAATATCCAAAAATGGTTGCAGCAACATCTTCGTTCGTCACTTAGAAAAAGAAATGTGTATAGGCAATGTCTGTTTTCCAATTGCGTAAATAAAATGTTTAAACTGATATTTTCATTTACAGTTGCAATATCTTCATTTACAGAAACAATATTTTCATGTAGAGTAGCAATATCTTAATCTACAGAAGCAATATCTTCAATTACAGTAGCAATAACTTTATATACAATAGCAATATAATCTTCATTTGCAGTAGCAGTATCTTCATTTAGAGTAGCATTAGCTTCATTTAGAGTAGCAATATCCTCATTAAAGTAGCGATATCTTCATTTAGAGCAGCAATATCTTCATTTAGAGTAGCAATATCTTCATTTACGGTAGCAATATCTTCATTTATATTAGCTATATCCTAATTTACAGTAGCAATATCTTCATTTACAGCAGCAATATCTTCATGTAGGGAAGCAATATCTTCTTTTATGCTAGCTATATCTTCATTTACAGTAGCAATATCTTCATTTACAGTAGTTATATCTTCATTTAGAGTAGCAATATATTCATAAACAATAGCAATATCTTCATTTACAATAACAATATCTTCATTTACAGAAGCAATGTTTTCATTTAGAGTAGCAATAGCTTCATTTAGAGCAGCAATATCTTCATTTAGAGTAGAAATATTTGTTCATTTACAATAACAATATCTTCATTTTCATAAGGAATCTCTTCATTTAAAGTAGCAATATCTTCATTTTAGAGTAGCAATGTCTTCATTTACAGTGGCAATATCTTCATTTACAACAGGAGTATCTTCATTTAAAGTAGCAATATCTTCACTTTAGAGTAGCTATGTCTTCAATTAGAATAGCAATATCTTCATTTAGAGTAGAAATATCTTCAGTCATAGTAGCAATATCTTTATTTTAGAGTAGCAATGTCTTTATTAAGGGTAGCAATATCTTCCTTTATGCTAGCTATAGCTTCATTTACAGTAGCAATATCTTCATTTACAGTAACAATATCTTCATTTACCGTAGCAATATCTTCATTTAGAGTAGCAATATCTTCATTCATAGTAGCAATATCTTCATTTACAGTAACAATATCTTCATTTACAGTAGCCATATCTTCATTTAGAGTAGCATTAGCTTCATTTAAAGTAGCATTAGCTTCATTTAGAGTAGCAATATCTTCATTTAGGGTAGCAATTTCTTCCTTTATACTAGCTATATCTTTATTTACAGTTGCGTTATCTTCATTTATAGTTGCAATATCTTTCTTTATACTAGCAATATCTTCATTTACAGCAGCAATATCTTCATTTACCTTAACAATATCTTCATTTACAGAAGCAATGTTTTCATTTAGAATAGCAATAGCTTCAATTAGATTAGCAATATCTTCATTTACATAAGGAATATCTTTATTTAAAGTAGCAATATCTTCTTTTAAAGTGGCAATATCTTCATTTAAAGTAGCAATATCTTCATTTTAGAGTAGCAATGTCTTCAATTAGAATAGCAATATCTTCATTTAGAGTACCAATATCTTCATTCATATTTGCAATATCTTCATTTTAGAGTGGCAATATCTTTATTCATAGTAGCCATATCTTTATTTACAATAACAAAATCTTCATTTACAGCAGGAATATCTTCATTTAAATTAGCAATATCTTCATTTTAGAGTTGCATTGTCTTCAATTAGAATAGCAATAACTTCATTCATAGTAGCAATATCTTTATTTACAGTAGTTATATCTTCATTTACAGTAGCAATATCTTCATTAACAATAGCGATATCTTCATTTACAGTTGCAATATCTTCATTTATAGTGGCAATACTTTCTTTTATACTAGCAATATCTTCATTTACAGTAGCAATATCTTCATTTACAATAACAATATTTTCATGTAAACAGCAATGAGTTCATTTAGAGTAGCAACAGCTTCATTTAGAGTAGCAATATCGTCCTTTAGAGTAGCAATATCTTTATTCATTGTAGAAATATGTTTATTTACAATAACATTATCTTCATTTACATTAGCACTATCTTTATTTAGATTAGCAATATCTTTATTCATAGTAGAAATATGTTTATTTACAACAACAATATCTTGTTTTACAGTGGCAGTATCTTCCTTTACACCAGCAATATCTTCATTTGCAGTTGCAATATCTTCATTTACAGTTGCAATATCTTCATTTATACTAGCAATACCTTCATTTACATTAGCAATATCTTCATTTCCCGCGGCAATATCTTTATTTGCGGTTGCAATATCTTTATTTAGAGTAGCAATATCTTCATTTAGAGGAGCAATATCCTCATTTTAGGGTAGCAATGTCTTCATTTAGAGTAGAATTATCTTCATTTCCAGTGGCAATATCTTCATTTAGACTAGCAATATCTTCTTTCGACTAGTAATATCTTCATTCATAGCAGTAATATCTTCAGTTTAGAGTAGCAATATCTTCATTTATAGTAGCAATATCTTCCTTTACAACAACAATATCTTCATTTACAGTGGCAGTATCTTCATTTTAGAGTAGCAATGTCTTCAGTTAGAACAGCAATATCTTCATTTAGAGTAGCAATATCTTTATTTTCAGTGGCAATACCTTCCTTTACACCAGCAATACATTCATTTACAGTTGCCATATCTTCATTTACAGTTGCCATATCTTCATTTATAGTGGCGATATTTTCATTTATAGTAGCAATATCTTCATTTATAGTAGCAATATCTTCATTTGCATTAGCGATATCTTCATTTAAAGTGGCAATATCTTCCTTTACACCGGCAATATCTTCATTTACATTAACAATAGGTTCATTTACAGTTGCAATACCTTTATTTTGAGTAGCAGTATCTTCATTTTAGAGTAGTAATCACTAAGTAATCACACATCACGAGTGGAGTAAACATGTATAGCGGAGCGTGGCAGGGGGAGCTGGAGTGGCATACGGGGGGGGGGGGCGGAGGGGATGGAGACAAATCCGGGACATGAATCAGGAAGACATCAGCGTCCCCAGGACGTTCTTGGTGGGATATCCGCGATCCAGGCACCCGGAGGCTGCGATCGGGATCAACACTCGCCCGCCACCCCCCACCTCGACCCACCCCCTACTCCAGACCGCCACGTGCTGACCTTCCCGCTGTCCCTCTCCCAAATGGTCACCCCACCCCCCACCCCACCCACATCCCATGCCACCCTGGTCAGCTGGATCTCTCCCTACAAGCTAGCAGCCAGGGGCTCATCAAATCAGCTGTAATTTGCTGGCCGTGAGTGTGGGTGTGTAAGAGCGGGACGGGAGGAGGGAGGGGCGAGGCGGGGTCGGCTGGTGCTGGGGGCAGGGGGTGGTGCGGGCGGAGGGAGCCGCTAAATGTCAGGGGCCCGCAGGACCGGGGTAGCCCCGCCCCGGCCTTTGGTTACTCACTCACTGACATTTGTACGAGGTAGACAGCGGGTATAAACAAGCAAACAACCGTAGTAGCGAGTTGTCGGGAGTGTGTGGGAGGGGCGCTATTCCGGGTGGCATCCACTGCCCCCCCACCACCCCACCCCCAGAGGACTGTGGGGATGCGCAACCTGAGAGGGTCAGTTGCCATCGCTACTGCGGCAGATTCCACGAAATCGCGTGTGAAACCGTCACTGCAGCACACGCGAGGATTGAATCGCATGACCAGGAAGATATTGAACCATCATTCATTCAAATATCAATCACGTGCACTTTTCAACCTAGAGAGACCAAATGCCGCTGCATCCAAAGTTCAAAGGCGCCACTTTCACGTCCCATTCCTTAGATATCCGCAGCGGAGAAGCAAGTCAGAATGGAAAATGATTGCAGGCCGGTTTCCCTTTCCACCAATGGTTCCAAGCTGCAAACAAAGCCTTGATGGTCACTCTCTTGTCACAGCCTTGATGGTCACCCTCTCTTGTCACAGCCTTGATGGTCACCCTCTCTTGTCACAGCCTTGATGGTCTCCCTCTCTTGACGCAGCCTTGATGGCTACCCTCTCTTGTCACAGCCTTGATGGTCATCCTGTCTTGACACAGCCCTGATGGTCACCCTCTCTTGTCACAGCCTTGATGGTCACCCTCCCTTGTCACAGCCTTGATGGTTACCCTCTCTTGTCACAGCCTTGATGGTCACCCTCTCTTGTCACAGCCTTGATGGTCATCCTGTCTTGTCACAGGCTTAATGGTCATCCTCTCTTGTCACAGCCTTGATGTTCACCCTCTCTTGTCAGAGCCTTGATGGTCACCCTCTCTTGTCAGAGCCTTGACGGTCACTCTCTCTTGTCATAGACTTGATGGTTACTCTCTCTTGTCACAGCCTTGATGGTCACCCTCTCTAGTCACAGCCTTGATGGTCACTCTCTCTTGTCATAACCTTGATGGATACTCTCTCTTGTCATAGCCTTGATGGTTACCCTCTCTTGTCACAGCCTTGATGGCCACCCGCTCTTGTCACAGCCTTGATGGTCACCCTCCCTTGTCACAGCCTTGATGGTCACCTTCTCTTGTCACAGCCTTGATGGTCACTCACTCTTGTCATAACCTGGATGGTTACCCTCTCTTGTCACAGCCTTGATGGTCACCCTCTCCTGTCACAGCCTTGATGGCCACCCTCTCTTGTCACAGCCTTGATGGTCACTCTCTCTTGTCATAGCCTTGATGGTCATCCCCTCCTGTCCCAGCCTTGATGGTCTCCCTCTCTTGTCACAGCCTTGATGGTTACCCTCTCTTGTCACAGCCTTGATAGCCACCCTCTCTTGTCACAGCCTTGATGGTCACAATCTCTCGTCACAGCCTTGATGGTCACTCTCTTTTGTCATAGCCTTGATGGTTACCCTCTCTAGTCATAGCCTTGATGGTCACCCTCTCTTGTCACAGCCTTGATGGTCACTCTCTCTTGTCATAGCCTTGATGGTCACCCTCTCTTGTGACAGCCTTGATGGCCACCCTCTCTGGTCACAGCCTTGATGGTCACCCTCCCTTCTCTTAGCCTTGATGGTCACCCTGTCTTGTCACAGCCTTGATGGTCACTCTCTCTTGTCATAGGCTTGATGGTTACCCTCTCTTGTCACAGCCTTGATGGCCACCCTCTCTTGTCACAGCCTTGATGGTAGCCCTCTCTTTTCACAGCCTTGATGGTCACCCTCTCTTGTCACAGCCTTGATGGTCACCCTCTCTTGTCACAGCCTTGATGGTCACCCTCTCTAGTCACAGCCTTGATGGTCACCCTCTCTTGTCACAGCCTTGATGGTCACCCTCTCTTGTCACAGCCTTGATGGTAGCCCTCTCTTTTCACAGCCTTGATGGTCACTCTCTCTTGTCATAGCCTTAATGGTTACCATCTCTTGTCACAACCTTGATTGTCATCCTCTCTTGTCACAGCCTTGATGGTCACCCTCTCTTGTCACAGCCTTAATGGTCACTCTCTCTTGTCACAACCTTGATTGTCACCTTGCCTTGTCACAGACCTAATGGTCACTCTCTCTTGTCACAGCCCTAATGGTCACCCCCTCTTGTCACAGCCTTGATGGTCTCCCTCTCTTGTCACAGCCTTAATGGTCACTCTCTCTTGTCACAGGCTTGATGGTCACCCTCCCTTGTCACAGCCTTGATGGTTACCCTCTCTTGTCACAGCCTTGATGGTCTCCCTCTCTTGTCGCAGCCTTGATGGCTACCCTCTCTTGTCACAGCCTTGATGGTCATCCTGTCTTGTCACAGCCCTGATGGTCACCCTCTCTTGTCACAGCCTTAATGGTCATCCTCTCTTGTCACAGCCTTGATGTTCACCCTCTCTTGTCAGAGCCTTGATGGTCACCCTCTCTTGTCAGAGCCTTGATGGTCACTCTCTCTTGTCATAGACTTGATGGTCACCCTCTCTGGTCACAGCCTTGATGGTCACTCTCTCTTGTCATAACCTTGATGGATACTCTCTCTTGTCATAGCCTTGATGGTTACCCTCTCTTGTCACAGCCTTGATGGCCAGCCGCTCTTGTCACAGCCTTGATGGTCACCCTCCCTTGTCACAGCCTTGATGGTTACCCTCTCTTGTCACAGCCTTGATGGTCACCCTCTCTGGTCACAGCCTTGATGGTCACTCTCTCTTGTCATAACCTTGATGGATACTCTCTCTTGTCATAGCCTTGATGGTTACCCTCTCTTGTCACAGCCTTGATGGCCAGCCGCTCTTGTCATAGCCTTGATGGTCACCCTCCCTTGTCACAGCCTTGATGGTCACCTTCTCTTGTCACAGCCTTGATGGTCACTCACTCTTGTCATAGCCTGGATGGTTACCCTCTCTTGTCACAGCCTTGATGGTCACCCTCTCCTGTCACAGCCTTGATGGCCACCCTCTCTTGTCAAAGCCTTGATGGTCACTCTCTCTTGTCATAGCCTTGATGGTCATCCCCTCTTGTCCCAGCCTTGATGGTCTCCCTCTCTTGTCACAGCCTTGATGGTTACCCTCTCTTGTCACAGCCTTGATAGCCACCCTCTCTTGTCACAGCCTTGATGGTCACAATCTCTCGTCACAGCCTTGATGGTCACTCTCTTTTGTCATAGCCTTGATGGTTACCTTCTCTAGTCATGGCCTTGATGGTCACCCTCTCTTGTCACAGCCTTGATGGTCACTCTCTCTTGTCATAGCCTTGATGGTCACTCTCTCTTGTCATAGGCTTGATGCTTACCCTCTCTTGTCACAGCCTTGATGGCCACCCTCTCTTGTCACAGCCTTGATGGTCACCCTCTCTAGTCACAGCCTTGATGGCCACCCTCTCTTGTCACAGCCTTGATGGTCACCCTCTTTAGTCACAGCCTTGACGGACACCCTCTCCTGTCACAGCCTTGTTGGTCACCCTCTCTTGTCACAGCCTTGGTGGTTACCCTCTCTTTTCACAGCCTTGATGGTCACTCTCTCTTGTCATAGCCTTGATTGTCATCCTCTCTTGTCACAGCCTTGATGGTCACCCTCTCTTGTCACAGCCTTAGTGGTCACTCTCTCTTGTCACAACCTTGATTGTCACCTTGCCTTGTCACAAACCTAATGGTCACTGTCTCTTGTCACAGCCCTAATGGTCACCCCCTCTTGTGACAGCCTTGATGGTTACCCTCTCTTGTCACAGCCTTGATGGTCTCCCTCTCTTGTCACAGCCTTAATGGTCACTCTCTCTTGTCACAGCCTTGATGGTCACCTTCCCTTGTCACAGCCTTGATGGTTACCCTCTCTTGTCACAGCCTTGATGGTAACCCTCTCTAGTCACGGCCTTGATGGTTACCCTCTCTTGTCACAGCCTTGATGGTCACCCTCTCTGGTCACAGCCTTGATGGCTACCTTCTCTTGTAACAGCCTTGATGGTCACTCTCTCTACTCACAGCCTTGATAGTCACTCTCCCTTGTCACAACCTTGATGGTCACCCTCTCTTGTCACAACTTTGAAGGTCACTCTCTCTCGTCACAGCCTTGATGGTCACCCTCTTGTGTCACAGCCTTGATGGTAGCCCTCTCTGGTCACTCTCTCTTGTCAAAGCCTTGATGGTCACCCTCTCTTATCACAGCCTTGATGGTCTCCCTTTCTTGTCCCAGCCTTGATGGTCTCCCTCTCTTGTCACAGCCTTGATGGTCACTCTCTCGTGTCACAGCCTTGATAGCCACCCTCTCTTGTCACAACCTTGATGGTCACAATCTCTCGTCACAGCCTTGATGGTCACTCTCTTTTGTCATAGCCTTGATGGTTACCCTCTCTAGTCATAGCCTTGATGGTCACCCTCTCTTGTCACAGCCTTGATGGTCACTCTCTCTTGTCATAGCCTTGATGGTCACCCTCTCTTGTGACAGCTTTGATGGCCACCCTCTCTGGTCACAGCCTTGATGGTCACCCTCCCTTCTCTTAGCCTTGATGGTCACCCTGTCTTGTCACAGCCTTGATGGTCACTCTCTCTTGTCATAGGCTTGATGGTTACCCTCTCTTGTCACAGCCTTGATGGCCACCCTCTCTTGTCACAGCCTTGATGGTCACCCTCTCTAGTCACAGCCTTGATGGCCACCCTCTCTTGTCACAGCCTTGATGGTCACCCTCTCTAGTCACAGCCTTGATGGTCTCCCTCTCTTATCACAGCCTTAATGGTCACTCTCTCTTGTCACAGCCCTGATGGTCACCCTCCCTTGTCACAGCCTTGATGGTTACTCTCTCTCTACTCACAGCCTTGATGGTCACTCTCCCTTGTCACAACCTTGATGGCCACCCTCTCTTGTCACAACTTTGATGGTCACTCTCTCTCGTCACAGCCTTGATGGTCACCCTCTCTTGTCACAGCCTTGATGGTCGCTCTCTCTTATCACAGCCTTGATGGTCTCCCTTTCTTGTCACAACCTTGATGGCCACCCTCTCTTGCCACAGCCTTAATGGTCACTCTCTCGTGTCACAGCATTGATGGTCACCCTCTCTTGTCACAGCCTTAGTGGTCACCCCCTCTTGCCACAGCCTTGATGGTTACCCTCTCTTGTCACAGCCTTGATGATCACTCTCTCTTGTCATAGCCTTGATGGTCACCCTCTCTTGTGACAGCCTTGATGGCCACCCTCTCTGGTCACAGCCTTGATGGTCACCCTCCCTTCTCTTAGCCTTGATGGTCACCCTGTCTTGTCACAGCCTTGATGGTCACTCTCTCTTGTCATAGGCTTGATGGTTACCCTCTCTTGTCACAGCCTTGATGGCCACCCTCTCCTGTCACAGCCTTGATGGTCACCCTCTCTAGTCACAGCCTTGATGGCTACACTCTCTTTTCACAGCCTTGATGGTCACCCTCTCTTGCCACAGCCTTGATGGTTACCCTCTCTTGTCACAGCCTTGATGGTCACCCTCTCTTGTAACAGCCTTGATGGTCAATCTCTCTCGTCACAGCCATGATGGTCATCCTCTCTAATCACAGTCTTGATGGTAGCCCTCTCTTGTCACCCTCTCTTGCCACTGCCTTGTTTGTCACCTAATCTTGTCACAGCATTGATGGTCACCTAGTCTTGTCACAGTTTTGATTGTCGACCTATCGTGTTATAGCCTTGATGGTCACCTTCTCTTGTCATAGCCATGATGGTCACCCTCTCTTGTCACCGCCTTGATGGTCACCCTCTTTTGTCACAGCCATGATGTTCACAATCTCTTGTCACAACCTTGTACGTCACCCTCTCTTGTCACAGCCTTGATGATCACCCTCTCTTGTCACCCTTTCTTGCCACAGCCTTGATGGTTACCCGCTCTTGTCACAGCCTTGATGGTCACCCTCTCTTGTCACAGCCTTGATGGTCATCCTCACTTGTTAAAGCCTTGATGGTCACCTTCTCTTGTCACAGCCTTGATGGTCACCCTCTCTTGTCACAGCATTGATGGTCACCCTCTTTTGTCACCGCCTTGATGGTCACTCGCTCTTGTCACAGCCTTGATGGTCACCCTCTCTTGTCACAGCCTTGATGGTCACAGCCTTGATGGTCATACCGTGTGGGTGTGGTGTGGGCACAAGGCTGCTATGCCGTTTGGGTGTGGTGTGGGCACAGGGTTCCTTTACCGGGTGGGTGTGGTATGGGCACAAGGCTGCTATGCCGTTTGGGTGTGGTGTCTGCACAGGGCTCCTATACCGTGTGGGTGTGGTGTGGGCACAGGACTCCTATACCGTGTTGGTGTGGTGTGGGCACAGGGCTCCTATACCGTGTGGGTGTGGTGTGGGCACAGGGTTCCTTTACCGGGTGGGTGTGGTGTGGGCACAAGGCTGCTATGCCGTTTGGGTGTGGTGTCTGCACAGGGCTCCTATACCGTGTGGGTGTGGTGTGGGCACAGGGCTTCTATACCGTGTTGGTGTGGTGTGGGCACAGGACTCCTATACCGTGTTGGTGTGGTGTGGGCACAGGGCTCCTATACCGTGCGGGTTTGGTGTGGGCACAGTGCTCCTATACCGTGTTGGTGTGGTGTGGGCACAGGGCTCCTATACCGTGTGGGTGTGGTGTGGGCACAAGGCTCCTATACCGTGTGGGTTTGGTGCGGGCACAGGGCTCCTATACCGTGTGGGTTTGGTGCGGGCACAGGGCTCCTATACCGGGTGGGTGTGGTGTGGGCACAGGGCTCCTATACCGTGTGGGTTTGGTGCGGGCACAGGGCTCCTATACCGGGTGGGTGTGGTTTGGGCACAGGGCTCCTATACCGTGTGGGTGTGGTGTGGGCACAGGGCTCCTATACCGTGTGGGTGTGGTGTGGGCACACGGTTCCTATACCGTGTGGGTGTGGTGTGGGCACAGGGCTCCTATACCGGGTGGGTGTGGTGTGGGCACAGGGCTCCTATACCGTGTGGGTGTGGTGTGGGTACAGGGCTCCTATACCGGGTGGGTGTGGTGTGGGCACAGGGCGCCTATACCGTGTGAGTGTGGTGGGAGCGCAGGGCTCCTATGCCGTGTGGTTGTGGGCATAGGGCTCTGTACCGTGTGGGTGTGGTGTGGGTGTGGTGTGGGCACAGGGCTCCTATACGGTGTGGGTGGTGTGTGGGCACAGGGCTCCTATACCGTGTGGGTGTGGTGTGGGCACAGGGCTCCTATACCGTGTGGGTGTGGTGTGGGCGCAGGGCTCCTATACCGTGTGAGTGTGGTGTGGGCACAGGACTCCTATACTGTGTGGGTGTGGTGTGGGCACAGGGCTCCTATACTGTGTGGGTATGGTGTGGGCACCGCTCCACATAACGATGGCATCCATGGTATATAGCTCTCATCTTCCGCCGTTTGCTTCCGTCTGGATCTTATCCTCGCAGTTGGTCGCGCCGGAATGCCAACCAATAAATACTGACGTATTCTGGCTCTTTCAAAGGTTACGAGAAGGGTAGCCAGACACAACGCTGGACAGCCCCCCCCCCCCTCCTCTCCGCCCCCCCGATCCTGAAGATATAACTATTCACTTCCTCTCCATCATTCCTCGCCTCACCAGAGGTGATGGCCTGTCTCATTTCCCTAGAGGTGATGGCCTGTCTCATTTCTCTAGAGGTGATGGCATGTCTCATTTCCCTAGAGGTGATGGCATGTCTCATTTCTCTAGAGGTGATGGCATGTCTCATTTCCCTAGAGGTGATGGCATGTCTCATTTTCCTAGAGATGATGGCATGTCTAATTTCCCTAGAGGGGATGGCATGTCTCATTTCTCTAGAGGTGATGGCATATCTCATTTCCCTAGAGGTGATGGCATATCTCATTTCCCTAGAGGTGATGGCATGTCTCATTTCCCTAGAGGTGATGGCATATCTCATTTCCCTAGATGTGATGGCATATCTCATTTCCCTAGAGGTGATGGCATGTCTCATTTCCCTAGAGGTGATGGCATGTCTCATTTCCCTAGAGGTGATGCCATGTCTCAATTCGCTAGAGGTGATGGCATGTCTCATTTTCCTAGAGATGATGGCATGTCTAATTTCCCTAGAGGTGATGGCATGTCTCATTTTCCTAGAGATGATGGCATGTCTAATTTCCCTAGAGGTGATGGCATGTCTCATTTCTCTAGAGGTGATGGCATATCTCATTTCCCTAGAGGTGATGGCATATCTCATTTCCCTAGAGGTGATGGCATGTCTCATTTCCCTAGAGGTGATGGCATGTCTTATTTTCCTAAAGGTGATGGAATTACTCATTTCCGTGACGTCATCTTTTACTCATTCCCATGAAGTATATATTCCACAACGTTCTTCATTAGAATTGATAGCTGTTATTACTCATTGCAATGACATGCTAATATTTATCACTTATCATTGTACTATTGTCAGAGCTAATGTCATTGCACGGTTCAGTAGTCGGGATGTCAATATATTCCCCCCTTTTGGGGTGTTGTCACTTTTCACTTTTCAGAGCTGATGTGATTACTTACTCCGTAGCTCTAATGTCATCACTTACATCCTAAATCTGAGGCATTCCTCACTCCCTAGCTCTGATGTAATTATTAATACTATAGCTCTGATATCATTATTTGGTTCATGTAACTGATGTCATCACTAATACCTTTAGCTTTAATGTCATTACTTGATTCATATCTCTGGTTTCATTATTTAATTTGTATCTTTGATATCATTATTTCATTTCTAGCTGTGATTCCTAGCGCTGATGTCATTATTCACCCGATCAAGGTAATGTCATTATTCACCAGATCAGGGTGATATCCTAAATTTTCCAGATAAGTTGACGTCATTATTTGCCATATCAAGGCGATGTCATTATTTGCCAGTTCAAGGCGTGTCATTATTTACCAGATCAAGGTGATATCATTATTTACCAGATTAAGGTGATGTCATTATTAACCAGATTAAGGTGATGTCATTATTTACCAAATTAAGGTGATGTCATTATTCACCCCATCAAGGTGATGACTCCATCAAGACGATGTCATTATTCACCCCATCAAGGTGATGTCATTATTCACCCCATTAAGGTGATGTCATTATTGCCTCCATCAAGATGATGTCATTACTCACTCTTTTGGGCCATTATTACTAATGTACAAACAACTGATCAGCAATAACATTAGCAAGTATAATTTGCTTGATGAGGATCAATTTGGGTTCGAGCACTCCACCACATTGGACTTTTACCAGATGGAATAGCATCAGCACTATGTAGAGGAGAGTTCACATTACGAGCATTCATTTCAAACGCATTCGAAACGGTTAACTACAAAATGCTGTTGTTGAAACTCGAACGCTATTGAATTCGGGGACTAGCCCTATAATGGCTTAACAGTTATCTAGATTGAAGGTACCAGTATGTGGAATACAACCACACCAACTCATCAAAGTCAAACATCAACTGTGGGGTGCCTCAAGGATCTACTCTTGGTCCGCGGTTGGCATCCGTCCGTCTGCCAAAGACGATGGATTTGCAGCTTTGTTTTTGTTTTAAGTTATAATGTTTGTAACGCGGCATTTACACTTATGACTGAATAAGCCTATCTGTGACCGACAGAGCTTATTATCGCAGCTTATTATCCCAGTCGTCGCATCGGTGACCTGTCGATAGGTCTTGGTTTGTGCTCGCTGGTGGGCGCCTAGATTGGCGTTTCAAGTCCAGTTTCTCAAACCCGAGCCCGTCGTGGTGGGCCATTCCCTCACGCTCGACGCGTACCCATCCCCTCTTCATTTTCGGCAGACGCTGGAGCAGACGCTGCCAGCTAATCAACAATCTTCTGATGTAGAAGAATAGAGAGAAGTCACTAAAACAGCCCACTTAAAGTCACTTGATGGCGAGGTGATTACAGATCGTAGCAAACAGATGTCTCCCTGCCGGTGGAACACTATATCTCATTGTACGCGCATGTCTCATGTATCGGCAACGGCGCTTGAAGCATTACCCCGACTGCCGGTCATGGACGATCTGGACAGAGTTCCCTCAGTTCGCGAGCTGGGTGATACAACCGATTCCTCGGGGAACGGGCAATCGCCTGGCAATGACAGGATTCCTTCCGATGTAATAAAGTGTGGAAAAACGCTGCTATGTTGCTTTTTCATCTTCACCAACTTCTCGTCCTTTGCTGGAACAATGGTACTGTTCCACAGGACATGCGTGATGCAAATATAGTTACACTCTACAAAAACAAAGGGGACCGGGGTGATTGTAACATTTACCGCGGGATATCATTCTTAAGTGTTACTGGTAAGCTCTTCTCCAGAATTGCCTTAAAGAGACTGCAACTCCTTGCAAATAGAGTATATCCTGAAGTGCAACATAAAGAGCAACATAGCTAGGGCTTTCGGAATCATTACAAAGACAAGAAATGTGTTCAAAAGTTAAACTTTACGAATGAAGTTTTATATTTCCCTATCTGTCTTATGTTATCGAATTATCGGAAGCAGCATTTAAATCCAATGTTAAACCATTGAATCAGAATTGTATACGATGCTCCAAAACTTGCTCATACTAAATCACTTTTTGTCTTTTAATAATCTTCTACCATTAGCCTCCCTTTATGAATACAAGATGTTAATTTGTATGTACAAGCAATAGCATGAGATTCATTCAGGAATTATAACGAAAATAATAGTCCGAAACGAAGATGTTCATAAGTATGTAACAAGATCAGCCAATAACTTACGTGGGCCTAAATATAGAAATAACTATGAAGACGCCAGTCAGAATCGTTTGTGATCGTATTTATAGCTTGTATACCTTTTTTTAAAATCATTATTGGTTTTTTTTTCTTGCACGAGCATATAATCACTGCTGCCGCCCAGTTTGCGATGTAAACGATATAACGTATGTATGATAGGAAATAAAGCTATTCTTACTCAGTTCACCTGCGCTGATGGCACCAGCTAAATTGATGATTTCCTTCTCTAGACCTGCACCTACGCCAGCACTCTGCGGCCTGTTCCCAGTGATCGTGAACACCAGCCATGCAGCCCATGAGATACGATCTCTGCTGAGAGAGCTGCATTCCATGACTAAACGTCCGGGCACTTGTCGCTCTGCCAATCAGACGTAAGGTCATATCCCGGTGTTGAGGATCAGGAGCAGATGCCAAACGCTCAATGCTTCATCATCAAGCTTCGGTAAATGTCATAGGCGTGTCGTACAGGGACTATCAGGGACCCGTGCCCCTAGTTTTCATTGTGTAATGTATGGATGTTAACACCCTTGCCGTGGAGTAACCCGTCATGCCCCTATCCGTAACTCTATAGCGTCGGCTGGTCTAACGGACGAACCATTTGATACCCAGGGTGGATGTGTGTGTGTGTGGGGGGGGGGGGGGGGAGCGGGTTATTGGAAATAAATCAATCTTGCGTTGAACGTAACTAAACACAAATTTATGCGTGAAGATAAATGCGCCGTATGCGCCCCCCCACTGACAATGTAATGGTCATTCCCTAACGCGCACCCGCATCTGAGGCGTGCACTGAGGCTATGAAACCTTAATTGCGCGGCGTTCCTTCGGTCACTTATCGTCGGTGTAGTGTTTTCTGAGATAAAAAGTCAGTCGTGAGCAGGAGAGAGATGGTGGCTTTTACCCGGAGAGGAAATTAGTCCGAGCTTCCCAGGCCGAGCATTCCGGGTAAGTCACCTCGCTACACTTCCCACGAACACCGGAGTGAGGAGCCATCTTCAGGCTGACAAAGTGTGCCCAGAGGCCATCTTCAGGCAGATAAAGTGTGCCCAGAGGCCATCTTCAGGCAGATAAAGTGTGCCCAGAGGCCATCTTGAGACAGATAAGGTATGCGCAGAGGCCTTCTTGAGACAGACAAAGTGTGCGCAGAGGCCATCTTCAGGCAGATAAAGTGTGCCCAGAGGCCATCTTCAGGCAGATAAAGTGTGCCCAGAGGCCATCTTGAGACAGATAAGGTATGCGCAGAGGCCTTCTTGAGACAGACAAAGTGTGCGCAGAGGCCATCTTCAGGCAGATAAAGTGTGCCCAGAGGCCATCTTGAGACAGATAAAGTGTGCGCAGAGGCCATCTTGAGAGATAAAGTGTGCGCAGAGGCCTTCTTGAGACAGATAAGGTGTGCGCAGAGGCCATCTTGAGAGATAAAGTGTGCGCAGAGGCTTTCTTCAGGCAGATACAGTGTGCAAAGAGGCCTTCTTGAGACAGATCAAGTGTGCGCAGAGGCCTTCTTGAGACAGATAAAGTGTGCGCAGAGGCCTTCTTGAGACAGATAAACTGCACCGAAAGGGCATCTTCATGTAGATAAGTTATGACGTCACAGAATTTAAGATTTGATATTTAACAAAGCTATAAAGAACTGATTTCAGAACACGCATGAGATGACGGTCAATTTGTGGGAAACCCAGGCATTGGTCAGAAGCAACAGTTTTTAAATGAGGTGTTTGAGGTGGGGGTGGGGGGGGGGGTGCCGCCCATACCATACAGGGCATAGAGAGTGAAAATAAAGTACTCGATTTTGTGGTAATCAAATATTTCAGTCGAAAACACTGACAATTAGCATATAAAGGGGAAGGGGCGAAAGGGACACGGGACTCACGGGAATGTGCGAGCAAGGATTTTTTCCTTTCTTTTCCTTAAAGATAAATGTCGGATGGGCACGTTGAGAGGGAAAGCAGACGAGAAAAGGGGTCATTTGAGCCGCACGTATGTGTATGCTTAACTATAATTAGGTAGTATGATGGATGGGGGGGGGGAGTAAGCCAGCAGTGTGTTGTGTTGGTATTTCACTTGTTGTTGATTGGTAGGATATGTTTTCCACGACTGCCGCTGTTGGTTAGCTCCATGACATTTTTCTTTCGTTTCCATGACGCGTTAAGGCGTCATGGGACGCTTTACAAAATTCTAGCCCACTGTGTCGCTGTAAAAGTCAAAAGTTAAAAACTGTCGGGATTCAAAATGGATGAAAGTGACCTTAATCATTGCGGTGCGATATACAATCTCTCGCAGGTCAATGGATAAAAGTGACCTTAATCATTGCGGTGCGATATACAATCTCTCACAGGTCAATGGATAAAAGTGACCTTAATCATTGCGGTGCGATATACAATCTCTCACAGGTCAATGGATAAAAGTGACCTTAATCATTGCGGCGCGATATACAAAGTGACCTTTATCATTGCGGTGCGATATACAATCTCTCACAGGTCAAAATATGGATTTTGTTTAATATTATTTCTTGCCTTTTTTTACCTTTTAAAGTGTTATTATGTCTCCGCCCGTCGTTAACTCTCGTGTTATTATGTCTCCGCCCGTCGTTAACTCTCGTGTTATTATGTCTCCGCCCGTCGTTAACTCTCGTGTTGTTATGTCTCCGCCCGTCGTTAACTCTCGTGTTATTATGTCTCCGCCCGTCGTTAACTCTCGTGTTATTATGTCTCCGCCCGTCGTTAACTCTCGTGTTATTATGTCTCCGCCCGTCGTTAACTCTCGTGTTATTATGTCTCCGCCCGTCGTTAACTCTCGTGTTATTATGTCTCCGCCCGTCGTTAACTCTCGTGTTGTTATGTCTCCGCCCGTCGTTAACTCTCGTGTTATTATGTCTCCGCCCGTCGTTAACTCTCGTGTTATTATGTCTCCGCCCGTCGTTAACTCTCGTGTTATTATGTCTCCGCCCGTCGTTAACTCTCGTGTTATTATGTCTCCGCCCGTCGTTAACTCTCGTGTTATTATGTCTCCGCCCGTCGTTAACTTTCGTGTTATTATGTCTCCGCCCGTCGTTAACTCTCGTGTTATTATGTCTCCGCCCGTCGTTAACTCTCGTGTTATTATGTCTCCGCCCGTCGTTAACTCTCGTGTTATTATGTCTCCGCCCGTCGTTAACTCTCGTGTTATTATGTCTCCGCCCGTCGTTAACTCTCGTGTTGTTATGTCTCCGCCCGTCGTTAACTCTCGTGTTATTATGTCTCCGCCCGTCGTTAACTCTCGTGTTATTATGTCTCCGCCCGTCGTTAACTCTCGTGTTATTATGTCTCCGCCCGTCGTTAACTCTCGTGTTATTATGTCTCCGCCCGTCGTTAACTCTCGTGTTATTATGTCTCCGCCCGTCGTTAACTCTCGTGTTATTATGTCTCCGCCCGTCGTTAACTCTCGTGTTATTATGTCTCCGCCCGTCGTTAACTCTCGTGTTATTATGTCTCCGCCCGTCGTTAACTCTCGTGTTATTATGTCTCCGCCCGTCGTTAACTCTCGTGTTATTATGTCTCCGCCCGTCGTTAACTTTCGTGTTATTATGTCTCCGCCCGTCGTTAACTCTCGTGTTATTATGTCTCCGCCCGTCGTTAACTCTCGTGTTATTATGTCTCCGCCCGTCGTTAACTCTCGTGTTATTATGTCTCCGCCCGTCGTTAACTCTCGTGTTATTATGTCTCCGCCCGTCGTTAACTCTCGTGTTATTATGTCTCCGCCCGTCGTTAACTCTCGTGTTATTATGTCTCCGCCCGTCGTTAACTCTCGTGTTATTATGTCTCCGCCCGTCGTTAACTCTCGTGTTATTATGTCTCCGCCCGTCGTTAACTTTCGTGTTATTATGTCTCCGCCCGTCGTTAACTCTCGTGTTATTATGTCTCCGCCCGTCGTTAACTCTCGTGTTATTATGTCTCCGCCCGTCGTTAACTCTCGTGTTATTATGTCTCCGCCCGTCGTTAACTCTCGTGTTATTATGTCTCCGCCCGTCGTTAACTCTCGTGTTATTATGTCTCCGCCCGTCGTTAACTCTCGTGTTGTTATGTCTCCGCCCGTCGTTAACTCTCGTGTTATTATGTCTCCGCCCGTCGTTAACTCTCGTGTTATTATGTCTCCGCCCGTCGTTAACTCTCGTGTTATTATGTCTCCGCCCGTCGTTAACTCTCGTGTTATTATGTCTCCGCCCGTCGTTAACTCTCGTGTTATTATGTCTCCGCCCGTCGTTAACTCTCGTGTTATTATGTCTCCGCCCGTCGTTAACTCTCGTGTTATTATGTCTCCGCCCGTCGTTAACTCTCGTGTTGTTATGTCTCCGCCCGTCGTTAACTCTCGTGTTGTTATGTCTCCGCCCGTCGTTAACTCTCGTGTTATTATGTCTCCGCCCGTCGTTAACTCTCGTGTTATTATGTCTCCGCCCGTCGTTAACTCTCGTGTTATTATGTCTCCGCCCGTCGTTAACTCTCGTGTTATTATGTCTCCGCCCGTCGTTAACTCTCGTGTTATTATGTCTCCGCCCGTCGTTAACTCTCGTGTTATTATGTCTCCGCCCGTCGTTAACTCTCGTGTTATTATGTCTCCGCCCGTCGTTAACTCTCGTGTTATTATGTCTCCGCCCGTCGTTAACTCTCGTGTTATTATGTCTCCGCCCGTCGTTAACTCTCGTGTTATTATGTCTCCGCCCGTCGTTAACTCTCGTGTTATTATGTCTCCGCCCGTCGTTAACTCTCGTGTTATTATGTCTCCGCCCGTCGTTAACTCTCGTGTTATTATGTCTCCGCCCGTCGTTAACTTTCGTGTTATTATGTCTCCGCCCGTCGTTAACTCTCGTGTTATTATGTCTCCGCCCGTCGTTAACTCTCGTGTTATTATGTCTCCGCCCGTCGTTAACTCTCGTGTTATTATGTCTCCGCCCGTCGTTAACTCTCGCATTACATGACATCGCGATAAACGTACAACGTAGACAGTGGGTCAGATCTACTAACGTGTTGCCAACAATGGCGTGGCCAACAATGGCGTGCATGAACCTAAATATCTGCACAGGTGGGGTTCGAACCACATCGGCCGCTGACTTGATATAAAAGACGCGCCATCAGGCTACTGGGTATATGGCTTGGCGTTTCTGGCCAGCTTAGCGTGTTCATGTACTAAATGACCCCACCCCCGCCCCGCCCCCCCACGTCCCTTCTCCCCAGATCTCCTCAGCACCGGCCCCGCACCCCCCCCCCCCCTCCTCACCCCCGGTCCCTGAGTTTCCCGCTGGCCGTACTGGACATGGTGCCGGAACCTCCCCGGGCCGCCCGAGCCGGCATCCGCACCATCTCCTGGCGGCCAGACCACTTGTTGACATTCTCTGCCAGTTTGACCTTTGCTGTATGTCTTCAGGTGGGAAACTAAAGTCGGCGAGACGCCGCCTGTCAATGAGCGATAATAGGACAAACTGGCCGAGCGGACCCATACAGCGGGCCTGCGCCATTCCAACGGGCGCCCGGGCGCCAAAATGTCAGGGGTTTACGGTTTCACGGGCCGCTAACACGATTAATGGCGAGTTAGCGGTGTAGAACAAGGACCGGGAGGGGTGTTTGCATTATTAGGGTGCTTGTGTGTTTGGTTCTGTCCCGCAGCCGTGTGATCAGCTCGGCCTGGCTTCCTTGTATGCTACACTACAGTACATCTCACCCAGGTGGATCCCGGCCAGTCAGACCACGTGTCCATCTGGCAACCTCTGACCTGACCACGTGTCCATCTGGCAGGCTGCGAGCTGACCACGTGGTCATCTGGCCGGCTTTGACCTGAGCACGTGGTCATCTGGCAGGCTCTGACCTGACCACGTGTCCACATGGCAGGCTCTGACCTTACCACGTGTCCATATGGCAACCTCTGACCTGACCACGTGTCCATCTGGCAGGCTGCGACCTGACCACGTGGCCATATGGCAGGCTCTGGCCTGACAACGTGTCCATAGGGTAATCCCTGACCTGACCACGTGTCCATATATCGGGCTCTGACCTGACCACGTGTCCATCTGGCAAGCCCTGACCTGACTACGTGTCCATATGGCAGGCTCTGACCTGACCACGTGGCCAACTGGCAGGCCCTGACCTGACCACGTGTCTACATGGTAGGCTCTGACCTGACCACGTAACCACATGGCAGGCTCTGACCTGACCACATGTCCATATGGAAGGCTGTGACCTGACCACGTGTCCACATGGCAACCTCTGACTTGACCACGTGTCCATATCGCAGCCTCTGACCTTACCACGTGTCCATATATCAGGCTGTAACCTGACCACGTGTCCATATGGCAGCCTCTGACCTGATGACGTGTGCACATGGCAAGCTCTGACCCTTCCACGTGTCCATATGGCAGGCCCTGACCTGACCACGTGTCCACATGGCAACCGTTGACGTATCTATATAGCAGGTTGCGACCTGACCACGTAACCATCTGGTGGCCCTGACCTGACCACGTGGTCATCTGACAGGCTCTGACCTGACCACGTGTCCATCTGGCAGGCTCTGGTCTGACCACGTGTCCATCTGGCAGGCTCTGACCTAACCAGGTGTCCATCTGGCAGGCTCTGACCTGACCACGTGTCCATCTGGCAGGCTCTGACCTGACCACGTGTCCATCTGGCAGGCTCTGACCTGACCACGTGTCCATATGACAGGCTCTGACCTGACCACGTGTCCATATGACAGGCTCTGACCTGACCACGTGTCCATCTGGCAGGCTCTGACCTGACCACGTGTCCATATGACAGGCTCTGACCTGACCACGTGTCCATCTGGCAGGCTCTGACCTGACCACGTGTCCATCTGGCAGGCTCTGACCTGACCACGTGTCCATCTGGCAGGCTCTGACCTGACCACGTGTCCATATGACAGGCTCTGACCTGACCTGATGTGCAGGATCTTTTGTCTCCCTTCGCAAAGAGTAGGGTGTTAATTACTCCCGGAGACATGGCTCCACTCTGCCCCGATCCCTCCCGTAATGAGCCCCACACAGTTTAAAGCCTCCCAATTACTCAATCAATCAATGATGGACGTGTGCTTGAAGCTGACCAATGAACCAGCGTATTCTATATCGACATCAGTTACATTCGCCAGGTGGCGTAGTCTGGCGCGGATACCCACTTTGTGCGTAAGGCGCCCTCTATGGTATCATACCGACACTAGGGTGTCCTATCTGGGCGCGTTATGATATACTGATCCCAAGGCTGCGTCCCGGAGCACGATCGACCGCCGCCAACAATTCTGGGTCCGTAAGTTCGAAACGCCAAGAGCAAAACGTTTAGCTCTAGAATAGGACATTAGCATGAAGCGGGGCGAAATATTTGGCCCCCGCGGTTTCGAACTTACGGGCCCTGGTCACTCGGACCTCTGAAAAACTTGCGACCGGTGGGGGGGGGGGGCTGCTAGGACAAGCTCGGACAAGCCGACTTTAACAGTGTATGTTCAGGGTGGAGGTTGCAACCCCCGTAACCCCCCCCCCTAGATCCGCCCCTGGGGGGCTTAAATTTCGAGATTACAGTGCATAGGCGGCAGAAGCGGGAGGGGGCGGGGGGGCACTGGTCTTTCTCCAGCATTAGGTTGATGCTCGTGGACAGCGATAGGCTGCTTTATTCACGGGGGCTAAACCTGTCGGTGGGGGGGGGGGGGGGGTGCTATAGACACAGTAGCCCCCCCGCTGGATCCGCCACTGATTGGTCACATCAAACTATTTTCATTTGTTGCGGGGATATCCACTAAATAATTACTCTTACTTTGGAAAAAGCAGCACAATCTAAATAGTGTAAAATATTGATAAATACAAGATAATTATAAAGCATCGATATTTACGGGTTATCCCCATGTATTTGAGAAGAATCGTCGTCCAGGGTTTAATATTATCATGCGGGGCTGCTGTTGATCGCGGCGAACTATACCCCACTTCCGGGTTAAAATTGTACGCGTCCTAGACCAATCCGCCAAGTTTAATTCCTTATTTGTCGTACCGCAAGGAGTGCGATCGCGATCGATCGTGCTCCGGAACGCAGCCCAGGATTATCGCTGAAGCAAACTCCTCTCCTTGTGAAAATTGACAGATTCATTATATGACTTTTATATATATTGATATATATTTATATACATATTCTGATTAACTGATTCATATCAGTTTTCTCCTCAACCCTCAATGTGTGAATATTTCCATCATTCTACAGTTGTACGACACTAAATCAATGTCCGGCTATAGATACCGTCGCTCATTCCGCTCTTCCTGCAATTTGTGGACTCAATGTTTTTCCTTAATTGGTCTGGCCTCCATACCAGTGACCATGTCATAAATAGATCACAGTGGTTTGTGGCCAAGTAAACCATAATCCTAATCGGCCTTATGTGCTTTCTCGGGGGAATATACCCGTTCGGGGTTGGGGCGGGGGGTAAGGGGTCGAGAGTGGTGTCGGGGCCGGGGTCGGGGACTGAGGATGAATCGGAGAGGCAAATTAGAAATGCAATCATACCAGGAATTATGCACGACAAATGGATATATTTGTATCCCACCTGAGCGCGCCGGGACATATCACGAAGCAGCCGCGTATGGGTGTGTGTGTGAGGGTGGGGGTGCTGGATGATGCCGGTAAGCAAATGGTCAGGATGGGAGAGAGATACAGGGGGGCCGGGGGTGGGGGGGGGGGAGTGCATTGGACAAAGCTCCTATTGTAGTGTATTGTGTATGAGGTGGCTTGAGCTGCAAAAGAAACGTGAGGCTGGGACTGCGGGAGTGATGGGCTGCATGGGTCGTGGGGGAGGGGTGGCGAAGGGGTAGGGGTAGGGGTAGGGGTAGGGCGGTGTGGTGAGGGGAGGGATGGCACAGGGGTAAGGGCAGGGCGGTGTGGTGTTGGGGGGGGGTGACGCAGGGCTAGGGGCAGGGCGGTGTGGTGCGGGGAGGGGTGGCGCAGGGGTAGGGGCAGGGCGGTGTGGTGTGGGGAGGGGTGGCGCAGGGCTAGGGGGTAGGGCGGTGTGGTGAGGGGGGGTGGCGCAGGGGTAGGGGCAGGGCGGTGTGGTGAGGGGAGGGGTGGCGCAAGGGTAGGGCCAGGGCGGTGTGGTGCGGGGAGGGGTGGCACAGGGGTAGGGGTAGGGCGGTGTGGTGAGTGGGGGGGGGGGGGGGGGGGAGTGGCGCAGGGGTAGGGGCAGGGCGGGAGGCGATAGGTTTGTTTGACGATGTAGCAGTCCAGCAGGGAGGAGGCAGGGTCAGTGGGATAACCGGCGCAGGGAAGTATCCAGGGGGTGGATATATGGATAACAGTGAGTTGAAGACATAAAAAAGCTGTGGTCAGGGAGTGGTGTAGGACACGGGGAGGGGAGGGTCATAGGGAATAGGTCAGAGGGGCGGGGGGGGGTAACGGGAGGGGGGGGGGCGGAGGGGGGCGGGGGGCGGTCCGTGACTGTGAGCGACGTGGCGCCAGGTATAGCCGACGCGACGGCATCCAGTATCATTGTGTGCCGTCACAGTGACAGGCGACGGTCGCTTCTCTTCCCATGACGCCAGCTGGCAATGGCGTCGATGTCACCGCTTGTCGACGGCGCGGGACACATGCTGGTGACGCTCCTCCTGACTCTCCTGGCCGCCTCTGTCGTGCGTCAGTTGTCGACGGCCGACGCTCAGGATATATGGGAAGCCACAGGTGAGAGAAGAGGTGGACAGGGAACCACGTGGTCCCGGGCGAGCCAGGAACTGAAACACTGACCCAGTAATGAATAATGCCGTTAACTTTTGCTATGTATGGCTTAATAATATGGCGGTGTATAACAGCCCCAATTTTATAATTCTGTATGTAAGATTAGGGTCCACCATGTTTATTTCTGTGCAAGCTCCCTTAATTAGTCACAACTATATGTGTTA